>JRZD01020361.1:0-12874 GCA_000826945.1 Eimeria nieschulzi
CGGCACCCTCAGGAGGACTAACTGAGGCGGCGGCATTTGATGCTCCTGACACAATGAAACGCCGTTTGCGAAAGACAGTATCCGGCGGAGGGTGGCTCGGTGCCGGAGCGCATTTAAGGCAGGCCGCAACTCAGGCTGAGGGAGGGGATGCAAACGCGCAGGAGACAGAGGGGCAAGCGGGGGCCCCCAAGGAATCGGCAAGAGCTGCGCAGGGGGATTCGTATCTCGTTCCGCGCCTAACTGCCATTCCGCTGTATGCAACATTGCCAGCAGAACTGCAGAAAATCGCATTTGAGCCTCCCGCCCCGGATGAGCGGAGGATTATTGTGGCGACGAACGTCGCAGAAACGTCTCTTACGCTTCCCAACGTGCGGTGAGGCAGAGCCCCCTGCACAGGCATTTCTTTGGCTGCCAGCAGGGCCGCAACAGCCTGCTGGAAAGAAGCTGGAGAGCCGAAAGGGAAAACATGCCAATGCGCCTTCTTGCGAGCCCTCCCCCTCTGCGCTCAGATATGTCGTCGACTCGGGACGCGAGAAGCGGCGCGTTTTCTCCACAGGCTCCGATTGCTTTTCCTACTTCACCGTTACGTTGATATCTCAGGCAGCGGCTCAGCAGCGCGCAGGGCGTGCGGGCCGCGTGGGGGCCGGCGTTTGCTACCGCCTTTACTCCTCTGCCGTCTACACCCACGAGATGGAGCCGCACCCTCCGCCGCAGATCCATTCGGTGCCCTTGGACCACTTGCTGTTATTTATGGCTGCCTTAGGTGGGCTGCTTGGTCGGGTTCCTTCCCTGGTATGGCGAAGGTTGTGGGAAGGCTGTGGATGTTAGTGGCTTAGGCCGTCTTTGGGCTTTCTACCCTTCAGAGCTCTGCGATGTATACACATACGTTCGCAGGCATTCCCCGTCCCTCCGCGTTTCCCTTCCCGTCACCACCCCTTGCATCAGCCCTTGCTGGCGCGCGCGAGCGCCTCGTGGCCCTTGGGGCTCTCGAGCCAAAACGGAACGCGAAAGCCAACGGCCCAAAACAGCAAATGGCTAGTAGAGAGCCAGAGGTCTGCTGCACACTTCTTGGCCGTCGGATGAGTGAACTGCCGATTCCACCGCGCTTTGCCAAGATGCTTCTGTTGGCCTCCTCGCGGTGAGCTCGGGCATTCGGCACTCCTCAAGCATTTTGCCTCCCTTTCGCATTCAAAGATCAAGCTAGGAACCGCGTGTGTTTCCCGTTTGTTCTAACCACTTACTGCGTCTGCTCAACAGTCCAGCGTGCGTTGACACCCTGCAGGCACAAAACGCACGGCACGCCTTTTGTTGCATTGGCTTGCTATTTCGTAGCAGCTCTGTGTGTGGGAGAGCTGCTGCCACGTCCACAGCGTGATGGCCTCGTCGGAGACACCCCTCCCACTGCCGCCTCCACAGGCGGGGAGCGGCTGTCGAAGAGACCATGGGAGGAATATGACAGCGACATCGATGCCTACGTTTGGCTCTGCGGGGCTTACAGCCATGCATGCAATCCCATTGGTTTCTGCCGCTCTTATGGGCTCGATCCGTCGCGGCTTGCGGAGGTCGGGGCCCTCGCAGCGCAGCTTGCGCAGCTCCTCCGCCCGCTGCTTCAGCGTGCACGCCAACACCAGCAAGTACCAGCGGATCCGCGAGCAGGCGAGGCGACGAATGAGCTAGAAGCCTTGAAACCTCCCCTGAGGCTAGAGCTACCGTCGGCAGAAGCGAAACGATGTCTTCACCAGTGCTTCATCGAGGGCCACATAGATCATGTGGCAGTGTGGCAGGATCCTCCCCGATTGCCTCCCGATGCGACTCCTGCCCAACGCGCCGCGGCGCGTGGGGGATATCGCTGCGCAGAGTTGAAGGGGCAGCTCGCTCTCCTTCACCCCTCGTCAAACCTGCTGCACGTTACGTGAGGCGACGCTGGCGCCGTTGCCCTGCCGCCCCCTGGGCCGACTGGTAGCTCTCGCGCTTCGAAGTGCCTTAGGCCAGCAGAGAGCAAAATGCTCAGACCTTTTTATTCTGCTGTATGTTTGCTGTTGGGGTTCGCTGCAGTCCCCGTCCCAAGCTTCTCGTATATAACCAGCTGCTCCATGAAGGCCGTGGCCAGCTGCAAGTTTGTGCGGCACTGGATGGCGCTGATCTTAGCACCAGCGATACCTCCCTGGTGCAACACACCGTCTTGCATGTGCCTCCTCCTGCGTAAGTTAGTGGGTCAGCCTGTGGACTCTGCCAGCGGCAAGATTGCAACAAATGGAATGGCGGGTACAGAGGGTTTCTAGCAGCACAGGTTGTTGAATGTCACTTTACGCTGTTCCCTTACAGGTTCGACGAACGGCGAGACGCAGTGGTTGGCTGGTCGCGTCCTACTTATCTGCCGCTCCAGCTGCCTTTGCCTGCAGTTGAAAGGCCCTTGCCACGTATCCGTTCGTCGGCTGATGGCCTTCTGTCAACGCAGCAGCAGCAGCAAATATACGGTTGTTTTGCAGCCGCTATTGTTGCAGGTCGTGCAGTGCCTCGTTTGAAGCGCTTTGCAGCGTCCCTGGCAGTGTCGCCAGAGGGGATGCTAGCGGGGAACCGCGCTGGCACTTTTGCCGTCCGAGCCTTCGTGGCCGAACTGGCCAAGCGCGACGTTGCATCTCGGTGAGCCCCAATTCCCATGCGTGGTGCCGCCTGGGGAGGCCTTGGGATTCTATAGCCTTCCGTGCACATGCCACATTATGGCCAGAGGGGTGCTGAGGTGCAGAGCACTCTCGGGGCTTGTCCATTCTAGGGGGGACCTTGAAATGTATATTAAAGGCGACTTGAAATATATTTTAAAGGCAACTATCCTCGGGTTGCGTGTTGCAGCAAATGGCCTGGCGGCTGTGTGCATGCGCCTTCAGGGCGGAGCTTGTCAAAGTATGGAAGAGCGAACCTAAATATCTGTTGGCGGAGTTCATCGGGCTGCTGCGCTCGTATAACTATGAGACGCTACAGGATATCCGCGACATGTGGCCGCCCCTCTGACGGCACGCAGCAGCACCTTTTCTGCTGCGCCTACGTGCCGTCAGAGGTAAGGAGGCAAGAGCGATGTTTGTGTTGGACTCGCGACTTTGTGAGAAATTGAATTCGCTAGGCACATGCTAGATAGCGTATTTGGCGCCTTTGCCTGTACTAAGAGATTGTCTTGATCCACAGGTTTAGCTGACTGCACTGCCGCTCGCTTCGTGCGTTCCGTCACTGAAGTACAGTTTTCTAGTAAATATGGGTTAGTTTCTTTTAAAAGTTGCATCTTGGCAATTCCGAACAGGCCACCCACTAATTGGCTACGCAGCAAGGCCACGTGTATCATGAGCGGCATGAGGCAGCGGCAAGCCTTCGACGGCGTGGCCTAATTAGAACTCACTCTCCCACGGAGACAACAGCGAGGTCGCTACTCCTTGGGCTGATCGCTCCTGTCGTCTGGCTGCTTTGTGGAATAGTCTGCTGGAGAACTGACAGACGGGGCTCCTCCTGCGTGGTGGTATGCGTATTGCGCTGTCAACGAAAGTAACTTGTTCAGGCGGCCCAGCATCGATTTGGGCTCGTCCAAGATGCCGGCAGCGACACACGCATTGTCCAGCAGCTGCTCCACCAGTAACTGAGAGCAAACAGCCGGCCGCAGGCAGGCAGCAAAAATATGGGTGCGCTTGCCGTTGCAGTTCCGCCAGAGCACACAGGACCGCGCTCTAGCTTGACAACGAAAAGCCTGTTTCGTACCCCACTGCTGCAATTGTCCATGCGGCTGCACTATAGTTGCCGTCAATCCCTCATTCCTTACCTTTGCGACGTCGGGACTTGACAAACGCAGATGGTAGAGCGAGGTTATCAGTTCATGGGAAGGGTTTAACTCCAGAGTGGCGGGAAGGCTAGCAATGTCTGTGATGGAGGCATTTATGGACACGCAAGAAAGCATCAATAGACACGCAAAGCGTCGCAACCGGCAGAGCTTCCCACAGATCGCCAACAACGCTCGTCTCCAAGCAGCAGTAACACAGCTAGCCACCCTGGGGTAGCCCGATTGCTTTGGGCTCACTTAGCTGTGCCTCTGGCGCCCCCTGTAGCGTTGCCTTCATCATGCGTCGCAGCGTGGGCGAGAGGAAGCCAGACACAACGGCAGGAGAAGACAAAAGCCGGTCGGAGAACTTCACAGAAGTGACGCGAGACTGAAGTGTCGCCTGAATCAGAGTAGCAAGGATCCATTCCACACAACATCAATTCCCACATCATCCCAAAACAGCTTTGCGGGTATCCCGACGGCCCTACAGTCATGGCACAATCCGAAACAACGCTGGAGTGCCAGAAACTTGCGCCCACCTTCACGAAATTCGCAAGCTCAGTCTGCTGCTCGCCAACGAGCTTGGGCTTCTGCTCGGCGGTTGCCTTTGACTTTTCGGCTTCTTCGTCTGCAGTCTCTTCCTCAGCGTCTTCGCCAGGGGAATCAACGGCAACGAGCTTCTTCCCCTTGTATTCCTGTGCACACTCCACAGCACGAGATAATGGCTGGGCACCAATGCAGCCCAAGCAAAGAGGCGCGTGCAGCGACAGACTCCCAGCCAAAAGCGTCAGCAGTGATCCATTTAAATCAACATAATCAAATACACTATATAAAAAGGAGATATAAGAAATGCCTCTTCGAGGTAGCGAGGCCGCTCCGCCTGGCTGCAGGCGTCGGCGGCCATTGGACTGAGAGACTGCAGCGGTCAATCAAAGGCTTGCCGAAAGATTCATCGTGAGGAACTCGTCGATGTCAGCCGTCATCAAAATGACAGGAGTGCCCTTCGCAACGAACTGCTCCATGTAAGGCGACTCCAACGCCGTCTGCAGCAACGCCAAACAAGCAACTTGTACAACGTGCGCTGCCGACACACAACGCAACTCTAGGACCTTCGAGTATTACAGTACACTTAAACCACTGCGTGTGGAAGGTGATTAGTAAACACCTTGCGGTCCGAGCAGCAGTAATAGTATATGTGCTTTTGCTTGCTGGGCATGGCCGCCACATACTCATCCAGCGTAATCATTTTCCCCGCCTCCTCAGCTGAGCACTCAAACCTGCGAACCCAGTGGTCCACAGGCACTTGCGGCAAGGCCCTTCAAAAGCCACGAAATACCAAGTTCTCTCTGCATGCGCCCCGGCACTGAGACTCTAAACAGCATATACTGTCGGCGGTTCGGCAAGTTGAACAGACCGGAGAAGAGGCAAGAGCATGTCTTTGTATTGGCTGCCGCTGTGGGCATCTTCCAAAACACCTTCCTTAAGGTTTTGCGAATATTTCTGGTAAAATGTTTTGTACTTTTCGGGATTTGATTTTGCCTGCAGTGGCAGAGGCACAGGCCGCACAGAAGAAAGTTCAATACCCCTGGCATGCATATACAGATTTGGAAATGTCCTCAATAAGAAAAATGCTTTAAAATATTATGTTGAGTTTACTAACAAAAATGCNNTGCAATATCAACCAGTTCGAACCTCTGTAAGTCCTACAGAAGTCTGGTTAGTATCTCTAGCAGAGGACGTGTTACGAATCATGACACGCAATTTACTATAGGGAAAGCTACCTGTGAGCGATTACCAGTAACGCCAAAAGAGAACGCTTTTAAGGCTTTGGGGAACAGATATCAGGGTGTTGGTTCGGGGAAAGACTCACCTCGTCGTTCAGGAACTTGAGAATGCGCTTGACAATCACGCCGGCAAGTTTGCGTTGCAATTGCGTGTCTTGAACGTGCTCACGGCTAACATTCAGAGGCAAGTCCTCACAGTCCACAACTCCCCGCAGGAACCAGAGCCACTTGGGAAGGAGATCCGAGGCGCTCTTCTTCACCAACACTCGCCGCGAGTGGAGAGACACCCCGCTTTCAAGAGGCCCAGTTTGAAACAGGCGATTTGGCGGGTCAGCGGGGAAGTACAGCACTGACTGCATCGTTTCAACGCATCACAAAGCGAGAAGTTACTGCTGCGCACAAGATGCAGCTACAAGGCAACCCCCGATTTTCGTAAGAAAGGCCATCGGACGCTCTGCAGATGGACAGGCCTGCTCCAGCTGTATTGTCAAAGATGCACGAAATAGAGTGCACACTAGCAAGGGCCCAAGCGCTGTGCTGCCTCTGGCAGAAGAAAGACAGAGGAAGACTGAGCCTGACGTACGCGGATGCTAAGAGGGGCGTCGGCAGCAAACATGATGCTGTATATAGGCTCTCCCCAAGACTGGTTGGCAAGGTACCTGCAGAGACACGGCAGGCCCACGAGTATCATCCCTCATCGACCCTCGTAGAGTCTGTGTCCCCATGGCATGGATCTGAACAAACGCCAAATTCGTAACTGCAAACAACTGGAAACACATGGAGTAGTCCTCCCTCCCCGCAGGGCTTCCTCACCGGAAGAACTGCGTGTGCTCTTCGGGTGTAGCCGACGCCTTCAGCCACAAGGCCTCCTGCGAGGCTACCAACACGTCCTTGCCGTCCTCCTCCACGTACACTGGAAAGCTGCGGAACGGCCAGAACAAAACGTTTTCTTTGAGCTGACGTAAGAACTGCAGAAGCTCCAGCAGCCAGGAGAGTGAGAAGAAATGCTCAGTGCTGCCAAGCCAGGACGTTGCCACGACCCTCGTGTAGCTGTTTCCATCTGCACTGCAAGCTGCATCTTGCACAGCGGAGCCAAACCAAACCCTCCGATTCTCTGCCGGAAAATCAGCTAGCATCTGCCAACAGGAAGGCCACCTCTCTGCTGGTTAGGGCTGTGGGGTTTTGGGTTTTGGGGTTGCGAGCACCACGGGGTGGCAGAAAGCCCGTCTTACTTAACGAAAAAAGAGAAAACCATGACAGTTAATTAACAAGAAAGAAAACCTACTGAGACTTAATTAGATAAAGAACAGAACTCCATGAGAGTTAACGAAGAAGAGAGCTTCATGAGCCTTACTTGACAAAAGAAGAAAATTTTTTGGCGCATTCCTTGACCCTGTGGGGGTTGGCGAACTCGACGCATTCAGGCTTGAGGTGGCAGACCACCTTGGTGCCCCGCGAGGCGCTGAGCACACTTCCGGCTACGCGGGAGAGAGTGAAAGAGCCGCTGCCGTCGCTTGACCACCGGAGGGCCTCCTCGCCCTCTCCAGAGCGTGTGTAGACATCCACGCTCTTTGAAACCACGAAGCACGAGTAAAAACCAACACCAAACTGAATCGCATGCACAACATACCAACTGCCTCTACTGCATACAACCCCAACTACTCTAACGCGTAGCGAGGAAAAGGACCCTGTCCCAACGACCTTCCTCAGGGAGGCACTATCCCTCACATGCAGCACAGAGTGCCTTATCTCCCCAGAAAAAAAAGGAGCAGCAGCAGTAGCAGCAGTAGCAGCAGCAGTAGCACCAGTGACAACTTACCTGGCCAATGATGTCTTTTCCAGCTTCGCCTCCGGCCTTCTGCAAGAACTCAAGGGAGCCGCTTTTAGCGATGGTGCCAAGATTTTGCAGAAGTTCCTCCCTGTTCATTCCAATGCCATTATCCTAAGGGCACAGCAGCAGCACAGCACGCCTTCGGTTTTTTCCCCTCAAAAACAACGAGCCTGTGGAGCTTTGCCTCCACGCCAGTAGCCCAGAGCTGTCTCTCTGCCTCTGCCACGAGGCGAACATGCAGTGAGTGCTGCCCTGCCTTCCCTCTGGGCCTCTCTTTCTCCTAGCATAATTGGAATTCGCGCTTTGCAAGAGAAAAAAGAAATACCTCGATAGTAAATGTCTTCTCGTTTGGGTTGGCTCGCAGCACCACACGGAGTTGGCCTGGTTGCTGAACGCCTTGCTGCTGCGTCGCATGGAGGAACCTGAGCTTCTCCAGCGCGTCCGAGGCGTTAGAGATAAGCTCTCGAATAAACACCTCCTTGTCTGTATACAGCGAGTGTGTCACAAGGTGGAGGAGCTTCTGCGTTTCCGTCTTAAACGCATGGCGCTCCACATCCCCAACCTCTCCTTCCTTCTGCTGCGAGAGCTCCGATTTGCTGGCGCCGCTGGAAAATGCCCTCTTTGAATTTCCTCCAAGCATAGCAGGCAAACAGCTCGACTGGCGTGAGGCAGCCCTCACAGCCAAGTGTGCCTCTAGGGTCACTGATGGCGTAGAAGCCGGTGCAACAAGCCCTGAGGGACAAAGGCTCGCCGCCAGGGCAGAAAAGGTCCCACGCAGCTGACGCTGCAGAACTTTCAAGCAGGTCCGCCTCATATTCGCTGACTAAACTAAAGGCGCAATCACCGAATCCGCCAAGGAGGTGTTGAGGCTACGGGGTCTCTAGGCGGTAAATACGCGACCAGCAGTAAGCCCTGTGTTTCTCGGGACAGCAGAAGCTACAGAAATAGTGTATAGTTGAACGGTAGACAGGATGCTCATGCCAAGAAACAGGCAGAGGCTTCACACGGCCAAACGTCGGCCTGCCGCAGGCACGTCTCCTTTAGCAGACGTATAATCCTTCAACAACACACGCCGGACAAAAACTGGCTCAAGTAGGATTTCATTCAAGCAGTTTTGCTATGTTGTTGAGTTGGGCCAGCGAATCCTTGGCCTTCGTAGGAGCGGTAGGAGCCCTACAGTGTGGGGCTTGAAGGCACAGCGTTTTCTCGCGCACCCAAAACGAGTTCCCGTATAATTCAAGGGAGGAGAATCAGCACAGAATGCAATGCTATATTTCCCGGAAGGTTGAACGGTCTGCTACACTCACATGTGTGGAGCGGCTCAGCTGGTATCGATTGTTTTCAGCCTCCCAGCTAACGCCTTGCCTTTACCCGTCGCCGGTGGCTACTTTGTACTCTTGCAAGCTACTGAATAGCAACTTGAATATATTAGAGACTAATTTACGTTGCGTAGCTCTGGCACTTGCCACACATCTCAGCCTCAAGCTCTTGAACCCGACCGCTATAACATCCTATATGTAGCTTCGGCGCTGCCTACACGAGCCCATTCTTTTGAACCCAAAACTCCAAACCCTGCAAACAGAAAGACACCAACTATGTACTCTACTTCTCTTGCTGTTGTTGCTGTCAGAGGCTCCTGGAACAGAACCCGAAGTTTCCTTTCAGGGGGCTGGGCAGCACACCCAACAGCCCCCAACTGCAGCAACAACAGCTAGCGGTCTGTAGCAGCAAAATCGTTGCGACAATAGCTAGCTATCTGTCTGCAGCTACAGATAACACGTTGTTTGTGGGTTTGTGACTGGAGTTGTTACAGGCTTATGATGCAGTTGCCGGGTGGGCCGGTTGGCTGACAGGGTCAGTCAGGGCAATTGTGTGGGAACCTTGGACTAATGGATATGCCACGAGAACACGAAGTTTTGTTGCTACAGAGGCACAGGCGTGACATTGAGCGCAAGGGCCTGCGGCACTGCATGTGTGCTGTGGGGGTTCTCAAGCCGGCTGATGGCGAATGAGCATTTTTGGCCAGTGGGGTTCAGGCGGGGTGGCACGGGAGAGAGCGTTTTTCCGACGCTGTTCGCTATTAATTGTTTTACCGAATTAGTGCTTGTTGGGTCTGCTGTTATTCGTTATTCGTGCATCACCGGTTAGGGATTTGGCTGCGCCTGGAGAGGTTGACGAGCATGTTGTGACGTAAAGGCTGTAGACTCTGACCTCTCCGCTCGCAAAAGATAGAGCGGAGGATTAATTTTAATGGGAAAGTAAATTAGGGGTGGTCTTGGGGTCTCACTAGCCCTCTAGGCTAGTGTGTGTCGGGCGAGTCCGCTGGAGCAGCGGGTTTACAAACGTTGACGTTTGTCTGTCAAACTCCCCAGCTTGCCTCTGCAGCGCTTGCAAGTCGCTTTCTTGAGTCATGATAGCTGCAGGAACTGCACGAGTTTCGTGTACAACTCTGGCAGCTGTACGGATTCATGAACTTGACATTGTCTACGTCAGGTATTTCCCTCCTCGTCTGTGAATGCGGCGACAACAGTGCACAAATCAATAGAACTCGCTCGCCGTGGCTCCTGGGATCTTCCCCGGTACAGCGGCGTTAGATACGATAGCAGTAACGGCGGAAACACTGCACATTAGGAAATGCACTCTGTGTCAAGTGCGGCGGTGGACTGTACACCACAATTTCACGTTTGTGCGCACCAATATTGGCCGCAGCATGATATGGTAACAGTGCGATACGCATCTGATGAATTCTAGCCTGTTTCAGCAAGTGCATGTCTGGCAGAAGAATAGCCGAAGTCGGTTGGAGGACAGGCCAACGCCGTGCTGGGACTGACAACAGCAGACGGTATTAAAGAGCTTTGTCTTTGGCCGGTTTTGTTGGCCAAAACCATCTCACAGTTCTGGTCGCAAATACATAGTTACGACATCCGTTTGTCCCGCAGGCCACTTCCTGTCTTTGGGTTTGTGTACGCCACGAAATCCGTTTGGATTAACAAACAAACAACGACGCGCTAGTGAGGACGCCAACGCAGAAATGCGCAGGCCGCAAAAATGCATATGCAAGCATTAGGCGTTGCTTAAACAAAAGACTGAGGCTCTGCGCCTCAAACAGATCGACAGGGGCTTTGCTAGAGACATAAGGGGAGAGGAGACAGTCAGAACGGAGGAGGAGCTAGATAAGCATCTTTTGCTGAATAGCAAGAAAAGATGGGCGTTGAAGCGTCTGCTTTTACGTCCATTCGGCTCTAGACTAAGAAAAAGAACCGGGGGCTCTCTGTGTTTAAACGAACCCCTACAATCAAAAATGAACAATTAGCATTCTTTCACGACGCACTTAGTGCTTATCACTGCACCTCCTTCCCCCTGCTATTCTTACTGCAGCAGCAACAGTAGCTCAACGCTGCTGTCTGCAGTTTGATGTTGAAAGGAACTTCAAGTGATAACGACCCCCGACAAGGCTCTGATCACGCATGCTGCTGCTGCTGTTGCTGCCGCCATTAGGGTTGTGCTGGTGCTGCCGCTGGCGCTGGTGCGTTTACTGCAGCACGGAGAGACAATTGGGAGTGCAGAGAAGCATGTGGAAAGGTTTGTCGCTTTCTCTGCATTCCTCGCTGCAGTAGGAGACTGCGTGACAAACAGGACAGGGGATTCGGCTTAAAGTTTTTGTGTCCTTCTTAAAAGAAGACGTAAATAAGCCAACATCGCAGAACGGTTCCGTGCTGTTGCTGCTGCTGCTGTTTCGGACTTTAGTATTGCTGCCACTCCTGCTGCTGGTGCTGTTTGTGTCTGCTTCAGTGCTCGTTGTCGTTTCCGCTGCTTGCGGGCTGGCCTCCTCTGTTACTGCTGCTGCTTCCTCCTGACCGCTTTTTCTTTGCTTCTGTTTGCGACGTCTGGTGCCTTGCTGACTGGCTTGCTGGTGCTGCTGAAGAGAACTCTCCTGCTCCATCTGCATGCGCAATAAGCACTCTCTCATCTCCATTAAGAGAGGCGGCCCGCGGACCGGCCCCTGAAGAGGGTACAGCAGAGCCCGCTGCAGCCAGCTGCACACGACAAATCCCCCCAGCATAAGGGACAGCCGGGGTGGGGCAGAATGCTGCAGCAGCTGCAGCAGTAGCTGCTCTTGCTTTTGGTCTTGCTGGTCTTGTTGCAGCAGCTGCTGCTGCCTTTGCTGCCGCCGCTGCTCGAGCACCTGCCTAAATCTCGCGGTTTTCTCCCTCCGGATGTTCTCTGCTTCCTGATGCAGCAGTTGCTGCTGCTGGAAGGCCAGCTGCTGCTGTTCCTGCTCCCACGGCCCAAGCTCCTGCTGTTGGTGTTTAGCAGCAGCATCATCAGAAGATTCTGCATGATGCGAATTGAACAACCTAAGGAAGCGAGACGTGTTATCCGACCTCATGCAGTGAGCACAACCTGCAACACAAAAAACCCTAGGCCTTCAACCCTAAACCCTAGGAGCGAATCACACTGCAAATACAAGTAAGAAAACATAAAACCCTACGCCTTAATCCATTGGTTGCTGCAGCCCTAAACCCTGAAAAATGCAAAAGCTTGAAACATAAACCCTACCTCCTTCATTTGTCTTCGTACCCCAGACGCTGGCCTGAGCTATGACTGCGGAAGGGACGAGTTGGCCACGACGAATGAGCGTATCGCCGAGCACATCCCACGCCATTTGCTCGCCTGCAAGCAAACCAGCCCGTTGCAGAAACAAGAGGATGTCTGCCAAGCTATAACTAAATGCAAAAACAAAAACTCACCAAAATGCAGGCAAGGGACAGAAGGGAAAAACAACACCACAAACATACACAAGGATAGCGATAGTAAAGCGGCAAAAGCAACGCCAGCAAACTCAGCAGCAATAGCAGCACCACACACAACTATCGCAGAAATGATCAAAAAAACAAGCAGCAGCAGCAGCAAAAACGGCAGCAGCAAAAGGAAGGCGAAACAGAGACGCAGTGAGCCAGGAGACACATGGGCAACCAGAAAGAAACAACAAGACCACTCAGAAGCAGCAAAAGCCGAAAAGAGACAGGAGCTAGAGAACAGAGACAGAGAGAAGAGACAGAAAACAGAGACAGAGACAAGCCTCACTCAACGGTCTTGGTAACTGGGGTCTCGGAGACAGGAGAAGTGAATGCGCCATAGAGACACCTGAAAGGAAACACATACGAACTTCGAGTTTAGGGTTTAGGGTTTAGGGCTTGCAGGGGATGACGCTAAGTGCTTTTGGAGACAGACTCTCAAGGCACAAAGCACTTATCAACATATACCCCGTGGAGACGGCCTCCAGATTCCAGCAGCAGAAGAAACAGAAACAGACAGAAAGAGACAGAGACAGACAGAAAGAGACAGAAAGAGACAGAGACAGACAGAAACAGACAGAGACAGACAGAGACAGAAACAGACAGACAGAGACAGAAAGAGACCGAAATAAACAGAAAAAGACACATAGAGACAGACAGA
>JRZD01020362.1:0-11959 GCA_000826945.1 Eimeria nieschulzi
TTCGAACCCCACTTCTGTCACTGGTTTCTCTTTTTCCTTTTTTTTTAATTCGCATATTGGTGCCGATTTCGATTTCTTTCTATTTGTGATAGTCGTACTATTTGTTTTCTTCTTGTCACCCTTCTTCCCCTTACAGACACGACCAGGCAAACCTCAACACCTTCCACCAAAGGGCCCCTCAACATCAGAAGGAGGCCTTCGCGTTGCTGTATTGAACGGCAACCTCTGTGACAATCCTGAAACTATTACCTACTAGAAACGGCTGAAACTTAGGTCGTGTTTAGTTTGGAGTCCCGTGGCGGGACAGAAGATCACAGTCACCAGTAGTCTTCTCGCCCTAACAGTGCAAGACACTCCAAACATAAACAGAGCAGCTGCGGGAGGGCCTCAGCGAAGGACACGGCCTAGAGTATAGTGCCGAATAGGGAGAAAGACCACACAAGCGGGGCTGGCGATTCCATTTGCTTGCTTCTCCCATTCCATGTAGCAGCACTAAAGGGTCCAGGGACCCCCACTGCGACAGAGAACTCTTTGGGGCTCCGAGGTTCTTATAAGGCATTCCTTGGCCTCTGAAATGGGATAGCATAGTGCTGGAGTTACGAAGCCTCTGCGAATGGTCCGGCTAGAAGGGGGCAGTGTCAAACTTGCAGCGGCACCTTGCAGCAGGTGCCGAACGAGCCTGGGTGGGCACGATGTCTGTGAAGCGGAGATCGCGAGGAGGCTTGCATCGAGGCAATTCTAGATGGCAACAGGGCGGGTGGCGAGAGAACGGCCAGCAGGAGCAGGGACCTGAGACGGAGCTCCCTCCTGAGAATGCCGCACAGGAGAGTTTTGGGAGGGAAGCCCTTGACGAAGGCTGCATGCAGCCTCAGCCCTTCAAAGCGGAAAGGCCGCGGGCTGATGGCTATGAGCTCTTGAAGAAGCAACTGGAATGGCTGAGCGAGCAGCTGGCGAAGGGCCCTGCCAAGGAAGAGGAAGAGGGGGGCCCCCCTGCCAGCCAAAACTTGCTCTTCCCTCCGGCAGTTCTTTTGGAGGGCTTTCAGCGGCTACACACCCAGCCGCTGAAGGCGCCTACTCAGGGGTCCCTAGGGGCTCCGCCTCCATCGCTGAAGGTAGAAACCCAACGAAAGCTCAAACGCCAGTGCTGCAAATTTTCTCTTAGTCGGGGCCTCTGCTCCTGGTGCATCGAGGATGCTGCCTGGCTGGTGGCTTGACCTTGTTTTTATGTCGCTGCTGTTTGCTGCATGCTGCTTCAGGCGTTTATCGGTCTCTTCCGCCGCTGCGCTTCTGCAAAGCCGGTGGAAAGCCCTGGCGAAGCCGTGAGGACGGCGGCTGGTGCCCCCAAAGATGTCCTCACCGTACATTTAGAAAAGGCGCTCCAGCATCAGCAACGGGCAAAAGAGATTCGCAACCAACAGGCCGCGCGAGAAGCCGCAGCAGAAGCAGCGGCTGCTTCCGCACTCGTTGCTGCTGAAGAGGAGGCCCGGCAGGGCCAGGGCCACCCAGGGCCCCCGCAGGAACAACTATGCCAAGGAGGACAGCATCTACCGCAGTACCCTCCACACCGTGATACGCCGAATACGCCTTGGCAGTCTGTTGGGGGAGCCCGAGGAGGTGACCTCTCGGCTCCCCAGAGACAGTGGACAGGCGACACGTATGGGGGCCCGCCAGACAGCAGTGGGATTCCCCTAGGTGGAGGTGGAGGCTCATGCCAGCAACAAAGGGCCCCTAACGGGGGCCTCATCTATGAAGGACCTAGTAGTAGACAACTCGACGGCAATGTTGGCTATGCCGAAGGCCGCGATGCTCGCAGCTGTAGCAGCAACAGCAGTAGCAGTTGTAGCAGCAGCAGTAGCAGCAGGTATCATGTGGGAGCTGGAGACTACGACGCATGGGCGGGCCCTGTTGCCTTAAGTACCGTGCAATGTGGGGACTGGGAGTCTCGGGCCTTCCCGTGGGATGCTGAAGTGCAGAGAGTAAACCGCAGTGTCTTTAGGAACTTTACCTTTAGGCCCATGCAGGTGAAGCCTCTACCCTTATCTCAGTGTCTATACACTGCAGAGATAGTCAAATGCCCTCCTTGGCACAGAATCAGGTAGTTTACTTTGGATTCAATGGAGTAGGTAGCTCTTGCCGCCCTCGCCAAAGCTCTATCCTTTTTATTCGTTTCCTACAAAGCTGCCACTACCGGCTGAGACGGGCTTGTGATCTCCACGTTCCCCGCAGAAATCGGTAATAAACGCGGTGTTGAGTGCGCGGGACGTCTTTGTGATGATGCCTACGGGGGGCGGGAAAAGCCTATGCTTCCAGCTGCCTGCCGTCGTACACCGAGGAGTAACGGCCGTCGTTATGCCGCTTTTGTCTCTCATGCAGGTTTGTTTTAGCAGGCTGTCATTCTATGGCTGTGTTGTTACTGCCTTCCTGCCGTTTTTCCGCCCCGCTCTCCGCCCTTTCTACTTATTATACGTTTTTGCGGTTCGTTTCCCGATGATTCTCTTGTTGTATTATTGTGGCCACTGCCTTCAGGACCAGATGGGGCAGCTGCAGGAGCTAGGTGTGGAGTGCCGAGCTTTCACGTCGACCCAAAGCTGGGAGGAACAGCGACAGGTCTACGAGGAACTGTGGGTTTCTATTCAGTAACTCCCATCTTCATTTCTCTCTCGTTTAAAGGGGAATAATAGTAAAAAAGGGGGCTAGGGGTAAATACGAGCATGCAAATAATAATGCCAAGGAGAGAGTCCGTGTGTGGGCGTTTTGGCAGGCGTGACGAAAACAGTCCGATTCACTTGGTGTTTCTAACACCCGAGAAGCTTAGTGGCAGCAAAGCACTGCGCTCGGCTCTTCATGAGCTGAATAGACAGGGCAGACTTTCCCGCTTTGCTATCGACGAGGCCCACTGCGTTAGCCAGTGGGGCAACGATTTCAGACCGGACTACTGCCAACTCCGCCGCCTTCGCGAAGGCAAGCAACTAACCTCTTCTTGTTAGGGTCCTAAGACGGGAGCTCCCTGTGCTCTTGAAAGGCTAATTTTCTTGATGGGTGTCTTGCCTTACAGCCCTTTGGAATATAAACACTCCCTTTCCTTCAGTGTTTCTTGTGCCTTCATGCCTCTTGCACCACAGAGCCAATGCCAAAAACATTGTTTATACTCTCCATCCATGCCTTTACTGCAGAGTTCCCAAACGTACCGATTGTCGCCCTGACGGCCACGGCCACGGTGGCAGTTTTGCACGACGTGCAGCGTCAGCTAGGGATGCGGGAGCCTGTTGTTTTCCAGCGTTCTTTTGACAGGCCAAACCTCAGGTGATCCATCCCGCAAGTTCGTAGGACAAATTCAATTATGTCATTTGTGTTTATTCTGTTGCTCTCGTGTACTCTGTGATATCCAAATGTCCGTCTGCCTGCTTACTTTGTTTTCTCTCGCAGATATGAAGTGGTACCAAAGCAGAGGCTGCGAGCCGTGCAGCAGGTGGTGGAACTCATAATGCAGAATTTTAGAGGTCTCTGCGGTATTGTGTACTGGTACGGAATTCTTTTTCTTGATCTTCTAGTGTCTTTCTTCTTCGCGGCACACCTGTCAGTCTGGGAATCTGTCTGTGTATGCACTTTTCTGGTATCCTCTGCTTCAGTGCGGCGAGAAAGTGTCTCTTACACATTACGCCTTTAGAGGAATGGGGACAGGATGGGTTTAAGGAAGAATTCGTATTCATGTTCGGTAGTGTTTGTTTCTGCCGCGCTTTACTCCTTCAGTCTGAGTCAGAGGGATTGCGAAAGAATAGCTGAAGGCCTCGAAGATGCCGGAATCGCCGCTGCATATTATCACGCCAAACTCGATCCAGACCGAAGAGAACACGTCCAACGCAGCTGGATGCAAAATCGCTACAAGGTAGAATGCCGCCGAGCACTCCTGGTTTTTCTTCTTGCTTTAGGGTATACGTATTGTAGTAATGGTTTATAGCTATGCAGTTACAGGGTGTGCTTGCGTAATAGGCAGTTAATGGTAGTGGTGCTGTTACACATACCAACAGAACGGGGGCCACTCAACGTATGTTGCCGAGAGGTACACAGTGACACATCAAGACAGACAGAAAGGGGTGTTTACGCTTTTTCTGACATCTTTCGTCCATCGATGTGGGGGACCTCCAGGTGATTGTGGCAACTCTAGCGTTTGGGATGGGAGTCAACAAGAAGGACGTTCGTTTTGTGATTCACACGGCCATGCCCAAGTCCCTCGAGAACTTCTATCAGGCAAGACAACAAGGTCCTTTAAGATCTGCGAGACGTCAATTTCTGTCTCATATCAGGCTACGGTTTAGGGGTTTTCGTCTACTATGCCGCTTTCAGGAGTCGGGCCGCGCGGGCCGTGATGGTGAGGAGGCGCGGTGCATCTTACTGTATGACTACCACGACAAACAGCGCCAGACGTTCTTGATGCAAGCTGGAAGGTATCCCACAACTGCCAGTATTTAGGGGCTTGAGATATCTTTCTAGCTAGCTGAACTGCGAACTCGTACTTAAAGGTGGCCCTGATCCATTCTATGCTTTCTAGCACGGCTGCTTCTTTTGCTTGCGCCATGCGCAGCGAGGGACGTGGGCGAGGGGCCCAAGGGCAGCATGGGCAACAAAACGCCTCGAACCTTCTCCTGATGCTGCGGTACTGTGAAGAGCTTTTTGAGTGCCGCCGTGTGTTTATTTTACGCGTGAGCCCTCGCCTACTGATCACGATTTAGAGTTTAGTTTTTCGGGGTTCAGGACATAGCGGGAATGTGTGCCTGCTTTTGAATCAGTTGAATCTGGCGGAAATTCCATGCCATTTTGTGACCCGCCGGCACGCCGCGTTCTCCTGTAGCAGGGTTAGGGTTTTGTCTGCCGTGTTCTTTCAGCCTTCTCTGTTGGCTGTTCGTTCATTAGATTGTATTACATGCAAAACCTATTATTTTGGATTCTGGTTGTGGACATTATGTGGTACCCAGCACTTCGGCGAGGATTTTCGTGGCAGTTGCGACACTGAATGCGACAACTGCAAGAGACGCCGCACCCAGAAGCCGCTTGTCGTTCCCTGTGGGAAGCTTGCCGAAGAGGTGACAGTCTGCAGGCTACCAAGTTCAAAGTGCTTCCCTTTATGCAGGACTCGCCGTAAATGGTTGTGGGAAGGCACCAATCGGATGCATGCAACGGCGAAGAGCCAATATTTTTGCCTTCTGCGTTGTCTGCCTAGGTTGTGACACTGGTCCGCGGGCTACGCTCCAAGTCTCCTTCATTTCCCTTGACCCTAGCGTCCCTCCGCGATGCTCTACTTGGCCGAAAAGCGAAGGGCAGCAAATATCAAGAAGCGGTCCAGGCACACCCCCAGTTTGGGTGTCTCCAGCGCGCCCGATGGACCCAAGCGGCAGCTGCCCGCTTGCTTCACTCGCTCGTCATTCACGAGGTGAAGAGCTAAATTGTATATCTTAACTCATGGCAGATATAGCTTCAGTGATACTCGGGGGAGCACTTTTGCAGGGTGCATGGTAGGGTTTGGGAGGCGGGGGGGTTTGATGTTCTTTCTGTAGGCGATTTTTTACCCTTCAGGTGCTATGGGAGCGGTGCGTCGCCTCCCCCAATCAACAAGGATCCTTCACGACTTATATCGAGCTGGGGAGGCATTCAGATGCCGCTGCAACGAGTGTTCAATCGTTGGTCATGGATGAACCCCCCACGGGAGCAGCGAAACGGAGTGCAAAGGCCGACGGTGTCGCCCAACAACAGGCATACAACTCTCCACCATCCTTTGTTCCAAAACAACCCCCACCCAAAAAACTGCGTGCCATTTCCTCCAGTGACGCAGTGGGCAACAGTTACCCAAGACCAATCCATGCAGCACCGGAAATCTGGGCAGAGTCAATAGCAGTACAGAGAGCGGGAGATGGAGCGCAAGGCACTGCCTCTGTTAAAGGTCCCCTGCAGGCACATCTCGCGGATGCCTTGAGGAAGAGATTGCAGAACGTCCGGGAGGATCTGGCAAGGAGAGCAAGCCTACGAACTACAAAAAGCATTGCAACTAACGCCGCCGTCGATGCGATCGTCCGGCAGCTCCCGTCCACATTGGCACAACTGCAGAGACTGCCCTTTAAGGAGCTCCAGGGAGGGAAGAAGGTACGGGATGAAAAAAGGGAGGGAATATTGCAGCTGTGCTTTTTATTAACTCCCTATTGTGCCGCATTTCTGAATATGGAGTTATTGTAGCTTCAACTAGATCGGGAAGCATGACAGTGTCTTCGCTGTTGTAGGGAGAGAAGTATGGTCAAGCCTTCGTGACGGAAGTCCGAGCATTTCTCTGTGAAAACCACCTGGTTCATCTTTTGAGGGGTGAGGCGATTGGTATATCTGAGGCAGCAGTGATTCTGGCTGCATTTACACTGTCCTAGCATACTCTATTTCTAGCCTTTATAATATTGCTCACTCTATTGTTTTACCGACGTCCCCTCGTTTCCGCTGTCTTTTATCCACTGTCTTTTGCAGAAGATGTTCGTGGCACGCCACCTCCAGGTGCCTCCACCGCTTCTTTAGCAGCAGCAGAGCAGGTAGCAGACGAAGAGTTCATCTCTGTTGGCGGCCCAACGGAAGGCCCACCGGACCCCCAAGTTGCGACACGGACAGCAAGCTGCGGCGATTCCGTGTTGCTTGGGCCAAGTACCACACAACCTTGTGTATCTCAGAGCGTTTACTTCAGGCCAGCACTTCCCCCAATACCACCGGAGGGGCCAGCCACCTTTTGGCTTTCGACTCCGGGCTCAACGGTGGAGAGTTCCCAGCTTGGGCCCCCCTTTCACCAGCAGCAGCAGACGCAGTGGCAGAAGAAACCAGTTGCTCAACAGCAAGTTCCTCAGCACGATGTTTCTGGGCAACCAACGTGCGGTGCTCCAGATTTATGGGGCCCTGAGGACTTGGATTGCCTTGACTATCTTTAGTTCTCGTACAGTTGGCCCAGTTACTGTATTAGAATCATAGCTTTCTAGACACACAGAAGATATGGATGGAAATTTTGCAATAGAGATGCTCCGACAATTTCGTGGATGCAGGAATGAAGGCTTTTGGCTTCCCTCCAGTTGCCCTAGTAGTCGCCTCCGGTAGTAACAAATGCGCAGAAATGAACACACTTTTGTCTGAAATCTTGGCTCGAATAATTTCACAAGGAATGCTTTCCGTTACTTGGTTTCTTTGCCAATGTGGAGCTTTATCGCGTAGCCGTCAACGATTACCTTCATCTCATCTAGCCTACTTAAAAATACCGCTTAACGGCTATCGCAGCCGTACGCATAGAAACACCCCCTGAAACAGAGCGTTAATGAAAATAAGGGAGTTTGACAAGATTCCAGAAAGGTGGCAGCAACCACGCTTACAGCTGGACGATCAGATCACCCTAGGTGACTTCCCTTCCAGCCAAAAGCCAGGAAAGACTGCCTAAAGCAAGAGAACGCACCACAAAAAATTTTTGCAGCGCGAAACATTTTACTTTTTACAAAAGTATTATAGTGCTTTTCCCAAAATAATTATTTCTGAAGGATTGTGCATGGATACTTCAGCTCTGCCTCATGTGCAGTTATGCGTGGGCGTTGGGAGCAGGGGTTTGCGGAGATATCGTTCTGGAAGATCCAAAGAAACTGCGACAAGCTGCTAGCCTATAAGTAGTCTAACGGCTCTGTGGAGACTCCTCTCCATAAACAAGCCATGGCATTTATGCGGGGGTTCCGCCGGGAAGAGCTGGGTGACCTGCCGCACCCACTAGGGGTTGCTGGAAGGAGCCGTCGGCGCTTAGTGTCCTTTACCCCTCCAGACCATTTAATCAAAGATATTAATCGTGTTTCAGCCGCTCTGCCGACTTGGTTCATAGCATGCTGCGTCCTAGGGCTGTTACTACTCCTTGGAAGGGTGGTGTTCACGTGGAAGTGAATTACCTGGAAACGCCGTTTGGCCAGCCTATCTCAATGTTAAAAAATTTCAACAAAAGGACATTGCTGGAAGAGTATATATGGCAGCGTCTCCATCACGACCCAGATCTTGCATGCGGCAGACTCTTCCGGAAGAAATATACAAACTGTCTTGAAGAAGCAAAGGAACTTGACGATTGAGTGGAACGCAATTGCGTATCTCATTTGACACAATACTAGGGCACTCTCCTAGAGTCGCTCTTCACAATAGGGTAGAGTAAGTTACGATCGTTCCATCGCAGTCTTTCGGCCCGCTCTTTCAACATATAGAATGTGTCGTGCATGCGGCAAACACTTCAGGCACATATAAATTACCATGCAAAAATAGAAGAACTTGACCACAAAGTGGATAGCAACCGCTCTTATGACTTGGCACAATACTAGGGCACTCCCACAGAGGCGTCCCATACACTAGGGTAGAGAGTTACGACCGTTCCATCGCAGTTTTTCGCCCTGCTCTGTCAACAAAAAGAATGTGTTTTGAGCTTCAACATTTCACCCGTTACTCGTTCTTGGATCCTGCTGCAGCACTGGAGCAAGCATAAAGTGACTCCATATGACTCGTGTCCTAGTGTGTGCGGGTGTAGATTGGCAACACACTGTTTAGAAGAAACCGCACAACTGAACTGCCCTTTGAGCGCCCGCCCTTTGCAGCGAAGCTTATCCACGCGAGCTGCTGCTGTTACGGGCTGAAGAGCTTTTTCCCGCGGCCCCTTACAGCAATGAGCCACGCGCCAGCAGCAACTCCCTTGGATCAGTTCAACAGAAACCAGCAACTGAATGCGTGAAACACCTTCAATCAATGTAGCATTCCTGGTAAATCAGGAACCACGCAGAGGCTCCAGGTTCGCACTGAAGATGTTCTTTGGCTTGCCGTTATTTTGAAATCGGGGGAAGAGGCATTTCCTAATTCCGATTGTTTTAAAAACACTCGATTGAATGGCTGCACTTCACAAAACGTGACAAGTAGCTGAGGCCGTGGACTGGTTCCCACACAACCAGGCGAGTGCGCCAAAGTCGACTCTGATGCCCGCCATGAAGCAGCTAGCAGCTCAAAACACTCCATCAACATAGACATTACGACACAAGCAGAAGGAGGGACACATGGTACTTCCAACTTTCTTTATGGAGCTGGTACATACGGCTCCTTACTCTAGGGCACAGTTGGTCACAGGTTACGCGGACATGGAGAGCCTATGCGTGCACAAGAAATGAAAGTGGTGCCTGCCGCTTCACAGTCTCAAGGCACTGGCTCTGGAAGATTCGAAGGTGCCTTGTTAGAGGGAGCTGGAGGATAATCAAGTGACCGAGGGTAGTAGAGCGTAGTTCTGTTCTTACTTATAGTGGGGCTAGATGAAGACAACGGAGCGTTTGCGTTAATCCCTGGCTCCCAGCCTTCATCTCAACCGCCTTCCTGTGAGTAAAAGCAAGTTAGGTAAGACAGGCTTTCATCTGTTGGGGTATCCGTTAACAATGTTCCAGCCATTAGTCCCCGGCACACAGGTCTCTTTTGAAAAAACAGTTACATTGAAAGAGCAGTTATACTTATACTTTTATATTGTAGTTGCCAGCAGGGAACACCTTGAGGTAGTCATCAAATTAAGTAGCAGGCTGATAGCCCATGCCCCAACAACAAACCGAGTTCTAGATAGTAGAATGATGGGAATAGAGCCCAACCCCATCTTTGCATTCATTGGGGGGCAATCGAAGGAGCTGTGAAAAACCCGTCATGTTCTAAACAACTCTTACAATGGGCCTAACTACGCGATTGCTCAGAAAAACCACCGAACGACTTCTTGCTTGTATTCAGTGTGCCTGCGCTAAAATGTCAAGCGGCTAACAGAACGATAAAAAGCAAAGAGCAAGACCGTATAAGCGTTAGTCCACAAACTTAATGCTTTTAGAAATTGATTGGGAAGCCTGTAACGTGTGCTTTTAAAGAAAACCGAGCTGTTTTCGCGGGCACATTTCTCTTGTGCAAGCGAGCCGAGTTCGACTAAGCGAATTCGTCTTTGTTGCTATCTCACCGGTCTACATTCGGTATGTAATATGAAACTGCAACATAATGGGTAGTGTAGGACGTTTTGACAGATGAACTGCTGCTAGCAACTATACCTGCCCTTCACCGGCATGTCCTGTGGGGGGCGAGCGGCGCCATGCTTTGTCGTCATCTATCGAGAGGTGGCGCTTGTTCCTGGACGAAAACCCATGGCCTAATCCAACAAATACCAATGCAATTAGCTTCAAGTAACAATTATTTATGAAGCCAGTCGGACAGGGGGAAAATGCGTGAAACATTCAGTCAACGGGTGTTTCTGGTCCTGTGCGGTGAGGGGTCACTGCACGATTCGTGTGTTGTACGGAGCACTTCAACATCAAAGAACTGTTCAACTCCATTCAGTGACATTATAAAAACTTGTCTGATTTGTTGAGCATTGGTAGAGAATCTGTGCTGTAGCGTCTAACGGTATGATACCCGTTCGGCGCGTTGGGAGTTCATAGTCGTACAACAGACTCAGTACCATTACTAAAGCAAACAAGGCTGTGCAACAGTGCTCCAAACCGTAACAAGGCAGCATTAATTTTTTTGGACCACCTACTATGGGGTGGCTTAAAAGAGCGTTACCATGATGCCACTTCACGTGAAGGGTGTGCTTGTGTGGCCTTTGCTTGTGAACTTCAGGCGATGAAGCTGGGTCACCAGGGCTCCCATCCGTCCCTTCTGAAGAGGGAGCATGTGGTGGTACCTTTCTTCCTCACCTCTCTCTTCTAGGTGCTGTCCAGTCGAGGCAGCTCGGTGAATTCCTTGACGGAAAAGGTGAATCCCCTCACAAAACTCATATTGCGCTCGTAGCAGGCAGTCTCATGAACTCCTACAGCACAGTTCCAAGTGCAAAACAACTGCATTGCAATTTTTGCTGTGGATGCAGGAATATGCAAGGTGGTGAGTTCAGACAAGCCTCAAGCTGTAGAATGCGCGCTGCTCGCTCGACAACAGCTGATGGGCGGCGGCAAGCTGGTTCGGCTTTCCCAGCTGCAAAAAGAGATGGTCAAAAACGGCGCATTATCCTGTATTCAAGATTATCATGAGCTGCAAATCAAACTACCCCGCTCCAAAGCCTTTGCGCGAGACTGGATAGGACGTTCGACAGGAGCCGATGAAACCACCTCTACCCGTTCGCCGTTAACTTCACTAGACTTACGAGATCCCAGCATCCTAGGAGAAGATGAGATGGGGACGAAGCCAAGTAAGGATTCCCCAGGGCCTATTATGAAGGTACTCAGGTCCATACAAGAGTTTTACAACAAGTTGGAACTATGGAGTACCTGCGGCAGGCATGTCGCCAGCTGCATCAACGTGATACCAGGCCGAGCTAGAGCGACGGGCATTTTTGATGCCGAGGTAGGGGGCCACATTAACGGGTGAATGTACATGCTGGGCCCTCCTACGGTAATTTACGCTGTAGCATCTTTGCGTTGAGTAGCGTGTACATGTCTGAGCACATTCTTATTGAAATCAAAAAAAGGAATTTGTTTATGCTATTACAGGCCATGAAACAGGTCGTAGAAGCCGTTCAACGAGAAGATATTGCGGTGGTTTGCGGATCTTCGGAGGAGCTTAACAGTTGCCTGCAGGCCCTCGAGCAATTCGGAACAAGGCTTCAGAACACACCCGTGGAGGAGACTGAGCAACAGTGCCTGGCTATCCCTGGAAGAAGCTTCCTAAAAGCTTTGCTGGAATCATGCGGCTTGTTGCTTGCATATCACAAACGCACGCAGTCCGTCTCCCTTTTGCCTGCACCAGGAAGCGTGTGGGAGGTGCAGCTGCGGCGTGACGCAGAAACTCTTCAAATCGTAGAGGCCCATGTCAAGGCGAAGGCAAAAACTGACTATCTCAGCAGGGCGTGCTCACAAAAGTAAGGCACCAGTTTTATACCAGCCCACTTAGTATAGTCTTCCTCATTACAGCTCCACGGCAGAAGAGCAGA
>JRZD01020365.1:2622-12781 GCA_000826945.1 Eimeria nieschulzi
CAGCAGCAGAAACAGCAGCGGCAGCAGTAGCAGCAGCAGCATGCGGCCAAGGCGTAGCTGGCCGGGTGCAGCATCTCGGCCTCTTGGATTTACCCTAGCACAAAATCTGAGCTCAGCTGCTGCTGCTCCTCACGAAGCCAGCCTAAACCCTTCCGTTTATAAATACCATTTGAAATAGAGAACGACTTCAAGCAATTCTTCGAGACAAACAAACGACCCTAAAATACCAAACGAACAGTGAAACCCAACAACTAATTTCTTATGGCTGCATGCAGCATGCAAAACGAATCCAATTTTGGGGAGTTTTAGGGCCTTGCCAGTGGAAACCTGAAAAGGTTTTTGTATTTTTAACACCCTGCAAACATCTCGTTAAATGGATTGACACGCAAAGAATTAAATGCGCTTGTCGTGCTTTTTTCTGAGCCCCTCAGGGACGGAAACTACTGAACAAACATCTCTAACATCCCACAGCAGCAAGTCGCTCTCTCAAAGCTCAATAATGTCTTGGCAGCTGCCAGTCGCGTGTGTCTAATGCGTAATAATGAAATAAAAACAGAGAAATGGAACAAGTAAGAAAACGTTCCGTTGCACAAACAACCCTTTCCTCTCCTTTGCTGGACGTGAGATAAACTGCCGCAAGTTGGGCTTCAAATCCTCACGATAAAGCAAAGTTGCAGCAGGATGAAAAGTACAAATCCTGTTTTCTTTTCTCTTATAAAATTGCCGTTACTTTAAATATAATGCTTATTTTGCGGCGTTTCTGGGGGCCGTCGGAGTGCAGGGGTGGTGTTTGCGGGTGTGTTTACAGCTCCTGCAATCGACTCGCAGGACGAACAAACGCCATTTAAATTAGAGAAAATCCATTTAACCGAATAAACAATTAAATATTAAACCCTACAAACGACGCATTTCAAGACATTGATGGGGTTTCTTACAGGGAAAACAGACGCAGCGGCTGGCAGTGGCCTCAACAGCACAGCAACGAACTTGGACGGTCCGTTGGCTTTTAGAGGCTTCGAGCCCTCAGCACGTCGAAAAGGTTTTTTTGTTTGTCTTTTAAATATTTTTTTGTTTTGAATCTAATTATTATTTTCTTTAAACAATTCGCTTGTCTCTGCCTTCTCACCTGCAACACCCTCTGCTGTATGTGTACTTCCTGAGGCGCTGCCGATAGGCTACCTCCCCGGCTCTCCAGGGGCGCTTGTCTTTTTAAATGTGCAGAGGGATGCGCTGCACGCATGTCTTTTGAGATTTGGGGCTTGAGTAGAGCTGGTCAGTCTCCGTGGCCTCGCGAGGCTTTCCAAAGTGCCTCTCAGCCGCAGCAGCCCTCGTATCCACACAGCCTCATTACCTCAGCGCCCTGTGCCTGCCACTCTGCACATAAATAACAAAATGGGTTCTTTACTAAGTTCAACGCGAGGCACAGCTGCCGCTCACTCTCCTTCAAATGCAGACAGCAGAGCCAGCAGCGCCAGCAACTCTCAGCTGGCCTCCCCCCGCAGCGCCACCAGCAGCCCGAGGGGCAGCCCACGGAGCCTTGCCTCCTCCTCACGGAATGTGGCAGCAGAGAAGTCAGCAGGCTCTGCTGCGGGCCGCTTGGAGAGGATCAGCGGCAGCAGTAGCAGCAGCAGCAGCGGCCGACAGGAGAAGGGCAGCAGCAGCAGAAGCAGCAGCAGGAAAACAACCCAAAAGACGCGCAGCAGCAGCTCAGCGGCTCTCAAGCGCCCACGAGGCAGGCCTCCCAAGCAGGCATCTGCCAGCCCTAAAAAGGCCGCAGCAGAGGCAAAGAAGGTGGAGAGGGCTCCTAAGCAGCAACCCAAGAAAACCCAGAAGAGGACGCCGACAAAGCAGCAGCATCAGCAGCAGCAGCAACAACAAATGAAGCAGCAAGATAGTTTGAAGGAGCTACATGAAAAACAGCGCGCAGAGAGACACCAGAGACGTAGCGGTGCTGCTACTGCAGCAGCACAGGCCTCCAAGCCCAAAGCTGCGGACAAGGCTGAGCCTTCCAGGGCCTCTGCAGGCAGCAGCAGCAGCAAATCTGAGGCAACAGAAGATTCAAAGAAACGCAAGGAGACTGCCTCTGTAGACACTGCAGCTGCAGCAGCAAGCAGCAGCAGCAAGGGAGAGAGACTCCAGCTCAAGAGACAACGGCGCAGCGGCGCTGCCCGCGCCTAAGAGGAGGTGGAAGTACACTCCGTTGAGAGGGATGCAGCCACGGCTGTCACAGCAGCAGCAGCAGCAACAACTGGCAGGAGACCTGCTGAGCCTTGCTGAGGCCTAGCTGCCTTTGCTGCGTCGACTGGCCCTTCGCAGCTGCTGCTGCAGCCCCCCCAAAAGCGGCGGCTGCAGCAGCAAAGCCTAATGCTTGCCCTGGCAATTTTTTTATAAATAATATTCAATTTTTAAAACTACATTAAGTCTAATGTATATTTGTCTGTATGGATAAGGTGTCTTCTCTTTTTGCTTCTGTTAAGTGGTAGTAGCGTTTGTTTCCATGGCAGTAGATATCATCATGCGGTGTATGTACAGCTTTCGGCACTGCCGAGCACTTTGGATTTACGGGAGACGCGCCTCGGATTTACGGGAGACGCGCCTCGCTGCAGCTGAGGCAAAACGCTTCAGTCGAACACACAGAAAACGAGCATCAAAACGGCAGAGATTTTGCTAGTCCCCACAAGGGTGCCAACAGAACACCTGCAAAACCCAATGCGTTTTTCGGTTAGTAACTGCCTTAGAGGAAATTGTATTAGCGAGTTTTCGTTGCTGGAGGCAAGAAGCTCCTTTCATCTTTTTTTCTAGGTAGTGAAGACACTGGAGTGGCTGGGTACTTGCTGTTCAGGATTTTCATAGCAGCCAATAAAAATAGTGGGAACGCGATTTTTTGACGGAGTTAATTCCCCGTTGGGTTATGAGAACAAGAGGCCCTTTGCTCTTTGCACTTGAGGCTGAGGCCAGACGCCTTTGGTGTATCTGGGGATCCCGCACTTCGCATGCGTTTTGAATTCCTTGGGAATCTGGCTTTAATTTTTTCCCACTTAAGCTGCTTAGAGACTTTCTGCTATTCCTCACCCGTCTGTTTCTCTGGGCAAGGTTTGGCTATCTGAACGCCAGTCGCTGCACTCTTCTCTTGGGGAGGAAGGCGCGTCGATTTTATCTGTCTTGCTTATTTGAAACACATCAACTTTTTGCAGTCTAACCTATTCACGTGTACTTTTGTTGTTATGTAATAATTTATGGATGGGGAGAGCCCAGATAGAACGGAATCACCGGGGTGTACGTACAGTTGTTTTGCTGACAGGCACTCTAATCCATTTCGCTTGCGATGGTAGCCAGCAGTAACGTGCTGAAAAAGAAGAAATCTGCTACCTTCTTGCTGGCCAAAAAGAGAGAAAAATATTTATAGTTTTCGGGTTACTGTTTAGGACTTTTGTTGATGTTTCAACGCATGTATTCCTCGTGAACCACTGGCCTCCTGCTCATTGGACGCCAGGAAATTACATGAAGTTGCAAGAAATTACGGCAGAAATGTTTTATAAAACATAGTTAAATGGTTTATAAGCCTCGGCGTGAGGAATGCGACACCTGGAAGCCCCTGCGTGTTTTGAATGCATGCACTGGGTTCTTTTGACAAGAACCCTGGTAGCCCCATCGGTGTGGAAAAGGGCTTCCTTTACCTCAAATAACTCAAAACTACAGAAAGGAAATGCTTCTAAATAACACATGGAAAAGGTTCAGAATCGGTTTTGCACTTCTCGTTGTTGGGCAGCTCGGCAGGTCTGAACCGGTGGACCTTGTCGACGTTGCCTCATTGCAGCACCTTTCATTGCCGCCGCACAAACTGACCGTTATTAACATACTGGTTTTAACTATTGCTGTTAATACATTTCAATTTTTCTTTTGAATTTTTGTAGACTCGGACAAACAGAATCTAGAAAACACCCCAGCAGGATTCAATGCATATCGGGAACGGTTCTTTCGGACTACTGAAGAACCCACAGAGCCTGGGGCAAGCAGCTACTAGCGAATTTGTTTCTTTTGTACTTTTGCAGGGGAGGTGTTGAGGCTTTGTCTACAGCAAGCCGTGGCCGGCCCTCTGCTGAGGTTTCAGGGGTTTTGTTTTGCACGCGTCTTCGGGGTGCATGAGGGGCAACAGGCTTCCACAGAAAGGCTTGAACTACCAAAGTCACATTTAATTCCCAGACCCTGTTGAGATTATTTGGGGTTTGTATTCGTCGGGCCCCGCGGTGCTCCTAAGCTGCAAGGCTACATGCAAAAAAATGGGGCGTTCTGTTGTTGTAAATTCAGGGGAGCCTGACTCCCCTCGGGTGTTCACTGAATTTGTTCAGCCGAATGCGCCGGCAAATCAGGTTTACCTGAAGGTCCAGCCAGACGGAGGAGTTATTTTCTATATGGCAGCTTCTCTGGACAGGCCTCTCCAGCAGGTGTTTGAATACTACGCCTACAACGGTTTCATGACAGAATCGCACTTCATCAAAATGGTTGGTTTTTTACCTTGACAGAAACACCCGGATTTTCCCTTCCGAAAACCCAAAGTGCTCGCATTCCAACGGTGTCAGTGCAGGGCAACAAAAACAAAACAACAAAAACAACAACACTAACTTGCCGCTTGTAGCTCATGGTGGAACCTAGAGTTCCTAGTGTTTCCTGCTGGCATGGGACGCCACTAAACTCCCTTGGAAATGCAGTGGTCGTGTTGCGGAGACGTACATCTTTCGAAAACGCTCCAGAGCAACTCTTGTCTGTCTGTCTGCGCGCCTGTTCCCGTAGTGTGTAGAGAATAAGCTGTTTCCGGCCAACAAGAATCCCGATCCTTTGAAGTATATTTTTAAGAGCGTTGCAAAGGAGGAGCAGTGTGTTGGTAAGCCAGCGGGTAATGTACATGTGAATAACATAGAGACGTCAGACGTGCGTTTTCTGGCGGTACGGTGAAAAAGGTCTTGGGATTAAATCAACGGGAAATAATTACGGTCTTTGTTCGTTTTTATAAGCGCAACGTATTTTCATGGTTTTCAATAAACCATTTTGCTATTTATTGAAGAGGGCCATTGATGAATTCCTCATGGATCGCTTGTTTGTGGTTTGAACGTTTGCAGAGTATGAACAGTTCTTGCAAGTCCTCCATTTGCTTTCAAGACAGAAATTTCGCAAGATGAATTTACCTGAACAGGACGCTGTGAGATCCCTCAATTGATTTCTCATGCAAAAAACATGCATTTCATGGCATATGAACATTCTCGATTTTGCTGCCCTGTCATCCGCCCCAGCTGTAACTCCAGCATAAAGTATGACGCCGCTCAAGTGCGGAGTACGCGGTTTATAAAACAGATTCTTCATGAATTTTCATTCCCACATCGAGGAACTCACACGTTTTACTTTAATATCGGCAGTGAGACAAAGCACTTCGTTCCCTTCTTGTGCTGATCACTGATGCTTTGCAGGTAAATGCCCTAATAGCGCACTTGTTGCAGATTTCACCCCGGGCCTGCAGACGTCACAAGCTGATAAGTTGCGGAGTTCAGGTAAAACAAAAATCCTGACTGGTTCATCCACGGCGGATCCTGAAAAGTTTCTGCATCGCAGTCTGGTGTATATGGAGGTGATTAGGAAGCGCGGGTGATTCTTGCGATCCTTTGGCTCATCACTTTTTTTTAAATGTGCAATTTCACTTTTGCCGGACGCAGGCATCCGTGGGGTCTGCCGATAAAGCATGCAATACCGCAGTGGAAACCACAACTGCAATAGTTGATTGTGAACCCCGAATGCAACATCAGGAAATGCAGTCTTTGCCCCCAGACGTCAAAAACATAGGCATCAATGTTAATATTGTGCCTGTAAGCGTCAATACTAATTCTAGCTGCTGCATGTTGTCCTTTTGTTGCTGGTTAATAAGCTTTGTGTTAAATATTACACAGCATATTCTCTGCTGCCCCATGAGGCTGCTGCCGCTGCACAGGTCGCACCTTTTCTTTTTCCTGAGTTGTAATGCAGGAGAAAACGGAAGAGGAGAAAGAAAAAGAAAGGCAGAAGAAAGCAGAGGAGGAAGCACAAGCTCAAAAACCTGTCAAGCAATTCCAGGATAGTGAAGTGCAGACTATCGATTTCGACGATGAAATGATCAAATACGTGGACACCCGGCAGCAACCGGATATCCTCAGTAGGCCGTAGAAACACAAACACAAAACGTCTCAGCAGGTCTTGTGTTTCGCAGCGAGCAGCGCAGTTTCGTGCATGCAAACAAAAACAAACGAGCTTTGCTCCTCTTGAATCCGCAGTTTCCTTAGAGATATATTTCATTCCAACTGCGGAAATATCCTGGAGCTTCAGGATTCATTTCATTCGATTACTCATGGCATTAAATATTATATTACACATGTAGTCCATCTTATGTTGCGATGGGATACTCAGCTGCGCTTCGTGGAGAGCAAGACAGTTTGCTGTACAGAGCCTTTTGCCTCTACAGCAAATTCGTACCTGAGTAAGCATGTGCCTCTGCCATCCCTTTCATGTCTTTTGGAAGAGCCCCCATAGGGGCTTACTGAATGGAGGCAGACAGCTTGCTGCTGCATGCAACGTTTTCTTGTATTTTTGTTGCTTTCGCAGGGCGTGTGAAAATCTTTTGTCCGAAGCAAGCTGCGCTCTGTTGTTTAAAGACGGAGATCTCATGGCGGAGCCGACCCAGTCCAGCGAATTCCGCGGACTTCCTTCTGCAACGGCACGCGAGTACTTTGAAAAAAGTAAGCCCTGTGGTGTAGCAAGCAACAAAACAAATATTTTATGTCGGCCAGTAGGGCCCAACGAATGATGCGGCTGTCTGCCTGAGCGTTTTTGCCGCTGCACATGTGGGATGATGCTCCCATTTTCACCATCAGTTGCCCCCTGCATTTCAGTAGGCACTTAGCGGCCGTTGGATCTCCCCGGGTGTATCTGCAGTTGTCAGCCGACAAAACCATAACGGCGCGAAGAACAAATGTTCCCCTGCCAAAGAATGGGGGGAGGAATCCGCACAGAAAAGCGTGCAGCCCACTGCTGCGCAAAATGACTCTGAGGCCTGCATCAATTACCGCGAGTTCAAAGCGGTGAGAGAGGAGGCTGCATGCACAAAAGTTTATTCTGTTGTTTTGTGCGTCTGATCTGCGTAGCATCACCAGCAACAAAGATGCTGGAAGTGCCTGTGCGTCTTTGCAGCTCGTTTTCATGGCGAGTCAGTGGATCTGCAGAACGGAGAATTCTTACTGGTCCTTCGTGCGGGTTGTGAGGTGCATTTAATCACGCTGCAGTGTACATACAGCCGGTTGTTATTGGGCTTCTTTTTTCCGCAGCTACTGCAGAAGCCCTATGAACGAACGATTAAGCAGATGTGCTGCATGCGTTTCTTAGAGATCGCCTCCTCCCTTGTTTGCTTCGTGGAGATCCTTGGTTGCAGCAGACACCGGGAGTGCTGAGAGAAATATTATTCGTTCAAAAGAGCCCATGCTACTCCCCTGAGGACTCCGGCACAGAAACCACCGACCAAACCAGCGCCAGCTACAGCAGCAGCGGAACAGAAGAAAGCATATCCAGCACAGCCACTAGCAGCAACAGTGCCTCCCGTTCAGAGGGCAGGCGGAGCCACAGAGGGCGAATGCCATCAGACAAAATTCACAGGGGCGGGGAAAAACAGAGGAAAGACGCCTTTGGAGGCTACGAAGACGAAGAGCGTAAGAAACCGCAGGCTCCCCATACACCGCAGCTTTGCACTAGCCGGCACTGTCGATATACCTAATGTTAGCGAGCAGCTCCCTCCCGTTTTCTTGCTGCTCTTTGCGTCCGTTTGCAGCAATTGGCGAGGGCAGTGTTTTCTATGAACCGGACGCTCCATCTTCAGAGGACAACTTCTCAGAAGGCTCCACAGTTATTCTCCCTGAACGTTTCCAGCCGTACAGCTTAGCAGCCCCCAATAGTGCACTTGCTGCCTTCGCCAGGAGCCCCGGGGGACCCTGGCGGAGGGGCTCCCCAAAACAAATCCTACGGAAAGCAATGAAGGACATGCACTCCTAAGGAGGGCGCAGCAGAAGAGGCTCGGGTGCCTCTGTTGTCTGCTTCGACCTTCCAACGTCCAACAGCTCAGAGAGCTCCTCTGCCTGTCCGCGGTATTCATAGAATCATAGTGCTCTTGCGGTGTGTGGATTAAAATAACGTTTTAGATGCTAATTTTATTAAATATAAATTGCTTCAGGGAGGAAAAAAGAGACACGCGAAGGCACAAAGAGGGAGAGAGAGGCAGAACGAGAGACAGAGAGAGAGAACCCTAGCCATATTTCAACTGCAGATAAGAAAGAATTCGGTAAGGACGAGAGGAGCTAAAGGGAAGCTTTTTTATGGCCTTTCGATGCTAAGAGACAAAGACACCGCATTTCCGCAAAGCCCCACATAACAAAATATCAAAAAGCAGCGGCAGTTGTTGGCATGCATGCAGCGCACCACCTCCCCCTAAAGCTTCTCCAGAGACGGAGGAATCGGGGGGACCCCCTGGGGCCCCCCCAAACCCTTTAGCTAAATTTTCCGACGTGGGAGAGAAGCGAAGCCGCATGCCAGCATCCACAGGTGCACTTCTGCCTCTCTCTGCCGTTCTCAAAGACACGGGAGGAAAGAGAGATTTAACGTGCAGCGAAGATCTGCAGCGGCCTCTTAATATCCCAGAGAATATTCAATTTAAATAAGGAGTAAAAGGTCGCATTTACTGCTCAGACTGGGCGGCCTTTGGGGAGGCCTTGCAGAGCTTGTGGAAACGCTTCTTCGCCAGAGCCACCAGGTCCGGGCGCTGCGCCGCAACGAGACGCTGGAGCTCCTTTGTCTTTTTGTGGGTCTTTGGGAATTTCTTGCTCGCAACGACGCGCTTGGGATAACTGCAAAAAGACAGAAATGCCATTGTTAGCAACGCATGCAGCTACGCCAGCCAACACAAACATCTGCACGGTGGAAGCACGCCCCATAAACTTAATCGATCGCACGCTACTCCGACAGATATCAAGCGGTTCTCTGCGACAGGAGAAGAGGCAAGCATCCCAACCCAACATAAAACAGCAAAAACCACTTCATAAATAACGTTAAAGGCATATAAATTAAGTAGCCAACCTCACAGGGCGAGCCCAAAGAGAGCAGACAGGGGAAGAGAAGAAATAAAGAGCGCATGCAGCAGAGCAGCTGCCAGTTCGCCTCTTCAAAAACCCAAAAAGTCTCACCGCATTTTTTTTCCGTCTTTTCGCTTGAAGGAGAGTTTCACAGCTGCGGCATTTCCGACCAGCGCGAGGCCCACTGGCTGCTGGTGGCAGAGGCCCGAGTGGCGCATTGTGTTCTTTTGAACGAGGTTTAAAGGCTCGCTGGTCAAGACAATTCCATTCGACTTCTTCAGGAAGCAACTCGTCTTCCTGACGCACTGAAACAACAACTCAGACGATACCATTTTCCCTCCTCCTGCTGCTGCTGCTGCTGCTGCTGCTATGTGCAGAGAAAGCAACGGGTTTAAAGACAAACAAAATGCAGCAATGCCGAAGATGCGTCTTCCCAGTCGCTAACCTCCAAGGTGTATCAGCAGCAGGAGCAGCGGGAGCACCCCACAGGGGCTGCTGGCAGCCCCGCAGCTTTCACTGCATGCAGACTTTTGCTCTGTAGCTCAATTAGATAAAAATATAAATCCAAATAAACAAAAGGTTTTGTTTGGAAATACTTTTTATTGTCTAATGGCAGGAATTACGACTTTGGCAAACAGCTCTTGCTGCTGCTGCTGTTGCTGCGGCACTTGTTGTTTTTGTTGTTTGCGGTGAGGAAGTCTCTTCAGAGGCGAATTTGTTTCTTTTGTCTTTGGAAAGAAAACGTTTGAAAAATGCGTTAGAGGCAGGCAGGCCACTTGTCGCGGATTCATACAGAGGAAGCACCACGCCATAGAGCAGCACTAGCTAGCCATAGCTAGCCGTAGCTAGCCAGGCTCAGAGGCTGCGGGAGTCGATCGATCCCACGAGGCCACCCCACAGGCTTGGCTCTGGCGAGGGGCAGCTCAGCGCAGAGACGCAGGCAGTAAAAACAAATTGTCTCTTGAAGGACGAAACGTTCTTTTAATTCCAACTTAGCAGAGACAGACCCCTGCCGAGCCAACATT
>JRZD01020366.1:944-12771 GCA_000826945.1 Eimeria nieschulzi
CCTAAACCCTAAACCCCACACCCAGTAGCAACCCACCCTCCGATGATTTTGTTGAGCTTCTCTTTGACGTCCTTCGACAGCGAGCGCTTGAATGTTGTCTGTACACCCCAAGTTCGCACGAGGGTTTAGAGTTTAGGGTTTGTCGGTCGGGTGAAAGGAGGTTAGAAGTTAGGGTTTAGGGTTTAGGGTTTAGGGTTTACACACAATCTTCAGGACTTTGGCCATAGACCTCAAAAAATACTCATCCATGTGGCGAGCAAAATCGATTCCGTTGTTCTTCACGCACACCTCCACTAGCTGAACACAAACCCTAAACCCTAAACCCTAAACCCTAGGAGGGTACCGCCTCAGNCCTAAACCCTAAACCCTAGACGAAAGGTGGTTATTCATCCTGATCGTTGCGTCCCAAGAAGAACCCTCAAGCCCCAAACCCTGGCTGACATCGAGAGCTCTGTACATAGCCTCCGGATCCGTGCCTTGTCTGAGCTTTTCAGCGACAAGAGAGAGGAGCAGCTTTGTGTTGTCTTTGCTCGTAGCACAGGCATCGACGCACTGCATGGCCAGGGAGACGTTCAACTCCAGGGGGCCCCCGTGATATTCAATGCACGAGGCTACTGCGTCGCAAAAGGGGTGCATGATGCCAGGGGACGGATCCATCTTAAACCCCACACCCTAAACCCTAAACCCTAAACCCTAAACCCTAAACCCTCGAAGCGCCAAGCAGACAGAAAGTGTCGAGACAGCGCAGATTTCATGCCTTTCTCCTGTCACCTCGAAAGGCCGCAGGGGCCCCACAAACACGCTCACAAATTAAAATGCAAACTACGCAAAAAAAGAGAGAGAGGGAGCCAAGTTGCTGCATCTCTCTTTGCTGCCGAAGGCCCAAAGAGGGGAGAGAAATTCTCAGCGATAGGCAAGAGACAGGAAATAAACGCAGCGCAAAACACGAGGCAAAACAAACACAAACCCTCCTCTCTAAACCCCAAACCCTAAACCCTAAACCTAAACCCTAACTCCAAGAGAAGCTGCCGCTGAGCTGGTGTGAGAGGGCCCCATGCCAGAGAGGAGCGCTCAGGCACTAAAAGGCAGCAGAAGGGGGCAATTGTCTTTCCATAAAAATAAGTTTGTTGGCACAACTCTGACGCGAGTTCATACAAAAGCAGTTAGTAAATGTTTTTGCTGCCACATCTCCTGCACTGCGTCCCCCTGCTACCCTTTTACTCAAATACCCTTACACCCAGCAGTAGGCGAAGGCGAGAGGAGCAGAGGGGCATGTGCGTCTGCTCGCTGTTATTTAGACCTTACGATAAGTTCAATTAAACGGTTTTTTATTGCCAATTGAGGGTGGTGAGCGGCGAGCGTTCTGCCGCTCTTTAAGTGTATGTACAGCTAAGATGAGAGCGCCAGTGTTTGGCTCGTCTGCAGCAAGGCGTCATTTCTTTTTTGAAGTCCTCCAAATTACAATTTTCTGGTGATTTTTAAATCTGCAGAGCCTCAGGGGATTCAAAACCCTAAACCCTAAACCCTAAACCCTAACCAGGTGGTCCGCTAGCCTTCGGCAGCAGCGGCGCCCAGCGGCATTCTTCGTCGGCTTTTCTTAACATTCATCTCCCGTTCGTGTAGCTCCTTTTTGTTTCTGAAGTGTATTTTCAATCGTTTTCAAGATTAAAGCTGGGGTTCGAGGTGTCTGTACCCGCGAACTCTCGACCTTCTCTGGCTGTCTGTAGTGGCAGCCTCGCAGTGTAGCCGCAGATCGGCGGCTACACTTTTTGTATGTCTAGTATTTAAATTAAAGTTAATTTTTTTATATTTCTCGTTTGCCCCCTTAAACAGGGTTTAGTTCTGCCTTACCCAGCCCTCTTGTGTCGGCTTGAAGATGCGGCGTCTTCTCCAGGGAGCCTCAGGCTCCTCCCGAGCAACGAAGAGGGAGGCCGTCACATTTGCTGAGGAGGGCTGGGCGCGCGCCAGCACCCGTCCGAGTTTTCAGTACCCCCCAGTGGCAGAGGTTGAGGTCGAGGCTGAGGAAGAGACAGGCCAGCCAACGGCCGCAGAGACAGATTTTGCTGATGGCGAGTTCGTAGAGCAGGAGATAGACGAGGAAGCGCCGGACTACAGCGAGTATTACGCGGCAGCAGAGGGGGAAAAAGGAGCGGAGGAGGCAGCTTTAGAGGCAGAGGGGTATGCCTATGAGGCTGAGCCGGAAGTGGAAGTCGAGGAGTATGACGAGGGATACGAAGAGGAGGCAGCCGAAGCAGAGGAGACGGGAGAGTACGGTGGAGTCGCAGACTACGCTGAGGAGGAGGAGGAGGAGGAAGACTACGGGGTTGAACTCCAGGACGCTGATGGTGCGTTCGTAGACGAGGAAGATGCGCAGCAGGAGGAGACAGATGAAACACAGGGAGGCACTGAAGACTCCCTCACCCCGTACACCCTGCCGCAGATAGCCAGGCGGGTTCAGGTGCGGCACGTGGAAGGGAAGGGGAGGTGTCTGTACACTCGAAATGCCTTGGCCCCTGGTGAGATTATCTTTGTGGAGAAGCCGGTGCTCGTAGCAGTTCCATCCTTAAATAAGGAACTTTGGGATTTGCTGGCGGAACTCAACAGAGAAACTGCGTTTGAGCTGCCCCCCATATGGCATTTGGCTGCCCTCTGCTCGATGACGATGCTGGGGCAAGAGGAATTTGACGTTTGCATGGATAAATGGGTGCCCGAGACAGAAGTGGAGCCGGGCGAAGACGTTTTGAGGATCTGCAGCTATCTCGATGAAGGGATAGATCCTGCTGTCTACGAGAGGATGCTCCTTGTGTGGAGATACAACAGCTTCGGCCATCACACCGAGTCGCAGGGCCTCGTGCTTTACAATCGAATTTCTATGATGGCTCACAGCTGCAAGGCCACGGGGTGCTGGCACTACGGGCAGGACGACGCGTTTGTGCTGAGGGCTCGGGTGGCTCTACAGCGCGGCGATGAGATTACGATTAGCTACATCGGAGACGAGGAACTCTTCAAGAGCACGAATCTCAGAAGAGACAAAGTTCAGGGATGGCTATTCACTTGCCAGTGCACGAGATGCGCCGATCCTGTCGATCCTGCAAGGGGATTCAGATGCCCTACGTGCGGCACGGGAACAATGTTCTTCAAGACAGACGATGACGTGAGGGTTTAGGGTTTAGGGTTTAGGGTTTAGGGTTTGGGGAGGAATCCACTCTTTGTGGAGATTCAAGGCAGACGCACCACCGAAAACAAACGCATCTACCTGCTGCAATTTTACTGCGCCATATCCCAGGGTTTAGGGTTTAGGGTTTAGGGTTTGTGTTTCAGGTTACGACGTCGTCCCCGTGCACAGTATGCGGCTCTGCCCCTACTGATGAAACGATAAATCAGTACATTACATTTGAGACTGCATACGCCGAGCGACTCGCAGAGACAAACAAAAGTGACATGGCAGATGCGGAGATGGTCTACGAACAGGCCACCAGAGTCTTCATCCAACATTGGATTCTCTTCCAGGCAAGGGTTCAGGGTTTAGGGTTTAGGGTTTAGGGTTTACGGGCTTTGGAGATGGAGACATGGAGCAGAAGGGGAGAACGAGGGAGGAAGGCACGTAGCAAGCCTCCCTTCAGGGTTTAGGGTTTAGGGTTTACGACGTCTGAGTTGTGCATGTGTTGCTTTCTCTCAGCTGGACACGGTTCTATTTGAGGGTTACCGAGCTGCTGGGGACTATGAGTCTGCCTATGTCCACCAGGTGCACCGCGTGCAGTACGTCACTCAGGTGAGCGTACACCCCAGGGACACAAGACAGACCAACAGCTTCGTTCTTCATCACAATACAGCTTCTCTGTATGAAATAAAGATAAAATAAAATAAAGATAAAATAAAGGGAGGCATTTCTTTCTCTCTCTGTCTTTGGCAGGTGTTGCCTGTTGCGTCTTATTCTTTGGCTTGGATTTACGAGGAAATGGGTGACGTACTCTGGTCTCGGATTCAGGCCAAAGGCAAACCCTATGCAGACAGTCGCCTCCGGATAGCAGGGAGGCACTTTGAGGACGCTTACAACTTGCTGTATATTATGTGCGGGCCAGACCACGAATACACAACGGCAGCAGCAGCAAAAAGAAACAAAATCGACGAATTGGCAACTGCCATTTGAACGGGGTGTATAGACACCTCCTCTGGCCCCCTCTGCCCATTTGTCGCAAATAAAAGTTCACATTTTTCGAGAAATTTTGCTCTTTTACACCTATACGGGCGGAGGGAGGGTATCTTTAAAGTACAACATTCAACGTTATTTCAGGTGTATTGACAGCTAAAACGAAGCTCTTTTTCCCGAATCTTCGCTGGTGTACACTAAGGGCGAACCCCCGAAGGCCCGCTTAAGGGTGCAACAAACAACACTTGGCTCTTGGCCGATTATTAGGGTTTAGGGTTTAGGATTTGATTTTGCGCTTCAGTGCGTGGAAGCAGAAGGCACACCTTTCATCGTGCGTCCCCCCCAACGAATCTTTATTTGCGAGCCTTTGCTCCTGAAAGGGTTGGGGTGTATCTGCAGCTCCTTGCATTATAGTAAACTTCATTTTGTTCTTTTATTATTCTACGGCAAGGACGACGTAACAGAAAGATGCTGTCTTTTCTAAGTTTCATCACTAGGTCTTATTCGGTTATGTTGGGGTTTATTAGGGTTTAGGGTTTAGGAGAAACGCATGGACTTGCAGTTCATTCAGAAAAAAGGTTTGTGCTGATTTTTGCTGCACCTCAGTGCGTCTGACCCATCGGCAAACAGCCTGCTGCATTCGCTGCTAGAAAGGACCGAGATGAGAGTTAGAGGAGAGTTTGCCTGTATGAGGATGTGACTCTAAAAGGGAATATTAGGTAGTTTTGCTGCATCTGCATTCTTGTTTAGTATTTGGCATCTCTGCGAGGTCTGCTGCTGAGGCGTGCGATCTTTTTTGTTGCTTTCTTTTTGTGTTCTTCTTCTTCCTCTTCCTGCTGCTGCTGCTGCTGTTGCTGCAGCTGCAGCAGCTTCTCCTCCATTTGCTTTTGCCGCAGCCGCTGTTGCTCCTCTTGTCTCTCGATTTGCTGCTGCTGGTAGCGATGCTGATACTCCATTTGCAGCTGCAGCAACTCCTCCTGCCTCTTCTGTTCTGAAGTGCTTTTTCCCTTCATTTCTTCTTTGTCTTCTTGTTGGTAGCGGCGCTGAGTGAATCTCTCTGAGGCGTTTTTCTCGTTAGAAACTTTTCGACTTCTTCGAAGGCCAGATCTCTTTGCCTGCAAGTGCAAATAATACAAAATAAAACAAAAATAAATAAAAGATGAATAAACAAAAATAAACAGAATAAATAAACACAAATAAATGAAGAATAAACAAATAAACGAATAAAAAAGAATAACCAAAAACAAATAAATGGAGAATAAATAAATAAATGAATAAATACAACTATCCGAGTTTTGTCCGAATCTTCCAACAAATACAGCTACCCATGCACGGAGCACTTTACTCATTTTTGCCCACTTTGTTTGTCTCGCCCTTTCTTAGGCTTCTTGTCGTTGTGAGGTTTGTTGTCTCTTGTGTGTTGTTATTTCTCATCCTTGTTAATTTTATTTCAAGTCTTTGGAGTTTATCTAGGAGAACAGTTATTTTCTCATCGGCGAGCTTTGTGTCGTGCTTCAGAAACAACACGTCTGCCTGAGACTGTGCAAACCCTAAACCCTAAACCCTAAACCCTAAAACATTGAACTTGCCGCTGCTCCGGCCAGCGAATTCGATGCGACTTGCCGCAGCTCCCCCTGCACTCTTCTTCTGTCCGCTTTCGCCTGTTCAACACACATACAAATACAGCAGACATCGAGGTGTACATACAGCTTTAAACGTTTTATTCTGTAGTACCTTTGTTAGCTCTTCTTGTGTTTTGTCTATTTCTCTCTCCAGCTCCTCTTCTGTCTTTCCTTTGATCGTTGCCATCTCCTGCAGCTCGGCCGTTCTCGCTTTGCGAAGTTCCGACGAATTCATTTTGCCCAGACAAGCCATGGCCCTTGCAAACTCCATCTTCTCTCTAAACCCATGAAAATATTATTACTATTGTTTTATCTACTTTATTTTTATAAGTCAATGCTGTTTAATAACAATTGTATTTGTATTTTAATTTAATTACTCAAAGAAAAATAAACGAAGACACAAGGAGATTTTTGCTATGATCTCAGCATCTTGGGCTTACGTGGGGGATGGCTCAGGCGGCAACAGGATAATGACAGGAGCGGTATAGAGGCTTTCTTGTTCTGAAGAAAAAAAAAGATAATTAAAATGAGGAACGAACGTTTTTTTGTTAAAGTCGATTACGAGATGCATTGGCGACCACTTCTATTCCCTTTTCTCATAAAACAAGCAGCGAACAATGAATTAAACAAACAGTTTTTGTTTAATTGCTTTCGCTTACGGTTTGCTCTTCCGGGGAAGGAGGCGGTTGAATGACTGTTGCACTGTATTCAACGCCCTAAAGAAATGGGTTTAGGGTTTAGGCTTTAGGGTTTGTCGATTAGGGGAAGTTGAACAGCACCTTGCGGGCATGGGATTGCGTTGTCGCCGACAGCATCTGATGCAGAAACAAAGAGTAACTATCTTTTATTATACAAAACAAGAATTGCTTCTCCTACGTCAACTGCCTCTTTCAATTTGTTGCCAAGCTTCGTTGCTGATGGCCAGACAGAAAAAAGAAACATCTAAAGAAAAAGCCGAATCTCTATTTGCATCAACGTACCGCTTTCTATTTCGCTGTCGACTGCATTTTGCGCTTGTTCCTGAAAAACAAAAAGATGAAATTCTCCCAAACGGACAGAACTCAGACACTCCTTACAATTGCATCGAGATTCACTTGCTCAGGTGCAGGCGAGGGTTCCTCTGCAACAGGCGGAGCAGCTGGGGCCCCCGCGGAGGCTCCAGGGACCACGGATGTTACAGGGGCCACGGGGGTTTGAGGAGTCATGTTGGCCAGCGCAGCCCCAGCTCCTAGCAGAGCAGTCTGCGCTAATGCCCCCAAGAAACGTTCTGAGTTAGATCGTCCAATGGTTTGCTTATGTTAGTTACGTTTTTAGCAGGATTATTATAAGTTACCGTTAGATTGCTCGAAACGTGGAGGGTGAGATTTTTGAGGAAGTGCAGGTTTTGCATTTTGCAGATGGCAGCAAACTGAGGAAAGGAAGAAAAAGCATAAATAACAAACTTTAAAGAAATTGTAAAAAGACTGGTAAACCATTTTAAAACATAAAAACCGATGACTTTACTGTCGCTTTCTGTAGGTGCAGATTTATGTTGTTCTGCATGGAAAGCGAACATTTTTCAGGTGTATGGACAGCTCATGAACCTGCGTAACCAAAGCAGAAACCGGTTCTCTTATTTCTGTCTTTGATTTTTGCTTGTTAAAAAGCATTTTTTGCATTATTTCAAAAAACAGTAGAGCGGTTCTGAAATGTAACATTCCAGCACATTCCTGCCTTGTGCCAAAACAGTTTTTTATGGCTAAATTCCACCATGAACTAGCTGACGAGATCTTCATGGAAGGATTGATGTTCCCACTTGCCATTGTTAATCCTGTCTGAGTGGTGGCTTCAGGGTGATGGATTTTGGTTTGTGGGGATTTCTGAGCTGCAAATGGCGAAAACAGGCGAATTGGCATCCCATATGGAAAGAGGAGATGTTGTACCGCGTTTTAAACATTGTAAATCTTAAAAAAGCAAAAAATACATTTTTAATAAATGCGTTAAGTTAAAATGAGAGGTTTATTTGTTCTTTTTCAGGGGTTTTACTTGCCGGAGGTGTGGAATGCTCTCTTCTTGCCACTGACTGACCATTAGACGAAACCCAACAGCATTTCGCTGCACGATCTCCTGTGCATTTGTTTCCCTAAAGTCATAAACTAGTATTAATAACTAATATTAATTATTAACTATTTTTGAAAAAGAATTAGCAGAAGAAAAAAAGAAAGAAGAAAGCAATTCACCCCATGCGCTGACCAACGAGCACTCCCCGCCCCTCCTTACCCATCCCTCAATCTGTGGTTTGTCTGCCCATGAAATTCGCGCCATTTCGCGTCTGTTCTTTTTTTGTAGCTTTTTATTTTAACTTGAATTTGACTCCGTTTCTGGTAGCCCTCTTTTCTCTCTTTATTTTCGCTCTTGCTTAGCCCAGAGAGAGCGTCCAACTGCCTGTCGGCTTACTTCTCTCCGCAACGTGCCACCTTTACAACACCACTCTTCTTTTAGTTCCTTTAAATACTTTAGGGATTATGAAGGGGGAAGGATACGCAGAAAACACGCCCTTCATTGTGGTAGACGGGCACCCCGACATCACCTCTCCTACCGGCGCAGGTGACCCTCAGGTGTCTGCTGGGTTGTTGTTCCACGGCGTTGATCTGTCAGAAGCGACGGACAATTATCCTAAAAATAAAATGGAAGTAATTGAGGAAGTCAGTGCAAATCGAGGCAAACTTTATGTAAATGAGGATCAGCAAGCAGAAAACCCCTTCAACTCGCAACAACTGTCCATACACCCCGAGCTGGAGCACACGGAAGACGCCTACGACGACTTATCGCCTCCTCTTCCCTCATTTCATAAAATGGGAACAATCCAGCCGCACCCTAGCAACGCCAGTCAGCCTCCGCAGCGATCGAGCGAAAATCTCTCAGGGGCCGCCGCCTCAGCAAAACACAAACTCCTCAAAGCGACTTCCTCGATGAAGGGAGGGGTGAAGCAAGCATCTCTCCAGGTGGTGCATGCAGGAGAGAGAGTGGGGCAGGCCTGGCGGAAGACGCTCGAGAGTGCTATGTTCTTTTGTGTTGTTTGTGGGGGTTTGGCAATAATTCTCACTGCAAGTGCCCTTTCTCTTCGGTCCTGGCGCTGCCAGACTTTGGCCTACACAGATGAAAACGGACTAAACACCTCGCGAGTCGACTTGGGGCTGCAGAAACTCCAGAGAATTCAAACCCTCGAGCGCGCAGGCCAAGCGGGAACTGTGATTATATACGACAAACCCTTTTTCTATGAAGATGTGATCGAAAGCGCTTATTGTAATCTGAAGGAGGACAATCTGGTGGGGGCCTCCGCTCTCTTGGCCTCGTCAAAGGAGACAGACTGGCCTTTCTCAGGGAATGTTGCAGTGCAACAGGCAGCAGCAATAACAGAGGAAGCAGCAGCAGAGGCTGCAGCACCAGCAGAGGCAGCAGCAGCATCAGAAGAGACAGCAGCAGCAGCAGAAGAGACAGCAGCAGCAGAGGAAGTAGCATCAGAAGAAACAGCAGCAGATGAAGCAGCAGCAGATGAAGCAGCAGCAGCAGCCGAGCTAGTCCAAAGTTTTACGCTGCGTCGTCTGCAGCGAGCAGAGGAAGGGAAGGATCGGGAGCGCAGGGGGCCTCTGGAGGTACCGCCCCCTTACAGCCTGACGTTAGGGCGAAACCCCTCAAGCCCGGGCTCTCTGGATGAAGAGTTTGTGGAGATGAGAGAAAAGCTCCTAGGGCCGACTGCCTTCGACGTACACTGCAAAGATTTAAAAAAGTTTCTGATAAGTGGCTCTCTTTTTGTTCGCATGACGATCGCTTACTTAGTGGCTGCTGGGATGGGGATGTTAGCTGCAGTAGCCTCGATTCTCCTGGCCAAGAGAGAGGTGCCTTTTCGTATCCAACACCTGCCAATAAACCTCTTCGGCTCTGCGGCGTGGCTCATTTCGCTCATCCTGCAGTTGTTGGCCCTGGCTGCTTGGGGCTTGGGGACGGACGTCGCTGCATGCGTCACGAGCGCCGGGGGGGCCTCGGTATGTAGGTTGGGGCTTGCTGCTGCCCTGACCATTGGCTCCCTGGTCTTGACCCTCATCGCCACCTTCTCCTATTGCGTCTTCTTTACGCACAAATTCATAGCGGATCTCGGAATGGAGAAGGAGACAGAACATCGTCTGCGGGAGGCCTCAGAGAGGAGACATGCAGTTGAGCTCCGCCCTACTCAACAAACCAATGAGAAGTTCCTGTCTAGCTACCCCCAAGGGACCCAGGAGAACCCCCAGGAGGGCCCCCAAGGGGGCCCCCAAGAGGGGCTCAGAGAATCCTCACAAGGGGGGCCCCGGGAAGGCTCTCAGAGGGGCCCTCATCCCCCCGCAGAGGGAGAGAGCAACAGCCCCGTGAGGTCAGTCACTGAGGACTCGCAGGCGAGGAAATGCACAGGGAAACTAATAATGCCAGAAGTCTAAACCCTAAACCCTAGAGGGAGCCTTGCAAAGCTTGGGGAGAGGGAAAAATAAAGAGAAATTCGTTCTGACGCCGCGGGTGTCTGCATGCACTTCGTTTGGCCAAGCCCCACATTCGTTTGCGATTTGTTTGTCTTTGGCTGCCAAACTTTAGACTTATCTCCGTCGGCGAGTGACTGAGGAATTCGTTTTGGCATTTGCTCTTTAGCTTACAGGGAGATTCGCTGAAAGACACCGAAAGGAACAGCGCATTAGCAAACCAGAAAGAGGGAGGCCGCAGGGCCTGTAGTGCCCACAAGCCCTAAACCCTAAACCCTAAACCCTAAACCCTAAGAGCATTAAACGAGGGTTTTGAGGTTGTTCGCTTCGCCGCACTGCACGGGCTAGCCACTGTTTTGTGGCTAGCTAGCTGGCCAGCTAGCTAGCCACAAAAGAGTGGTTGAGTCTGAGGCTGAGGCAGCTAGCAGCTCTATGAGAACACCCTGAAGCTCCATCTCTGCAAGCGAGCGCGATGGCTAGCCAGCTAGCCGGCCAGGGTCTGGCTTGAATAGACCCCCTCTGGCTAGCTAGCTAGCCATGTAGCTCCTTAGCTAGCTAGCCAGATAGCTTGTTAGAGAGCAAGCCAGCTAGCTAGCTAGCTCTCTGACTAGCTGGCTAGCTAGCTAACGCGCGCTGCTGCGCTGTCTTGATGATTCGCTTAGTGAGGGTCCTCTGCGTGGCCTTGAGTCGTCTGAGGGTTTTGCCTGTCCCTCCTTCACTCTCCATTCTCGGTCTCTGTCTCTATCTCTGTCTCTGTCTCTCCCCCTGTCTCGCTCCCTGCCCCTGGCCCTGTCTCCTCTCTCTCTGTCTCCTCTGTCTCCTCTGTCAGGCTTGGCATAGGAGGAGGCTGAGGGCTGACTCTCAGGGGCCTCGCGGCGGGAGCTTCCTTCCTGGGATCGATCCCGATCCCAAGCCCTCCTGCTGTGTCTGCTGCTCCTCTCCTCTTTGGGGGCCCCCATGCTGCTGCTGCCCCCCCCTTTGCTCCAGTCTGCAGAGGGGCGCCTAGAGGGGCCCCTTGACGGCCCCCGGGGGCCCCTGCCCTCATCCCTCCACGAAGAATCCCCCCTGCTGTGAGACGGGCTGCCGCGACTCGCATGGCTCCTTTCAGACCTGAAATCACAAAACCCTAATCCACAAACCCTAAACCCTAAACCCTAAACCCTAAACCCTAAACCCTATCTGTGTGTACCTACACAACGAGGGCTGCAAACCCGCAGACAAACCCCTAAACCCCAAACCCCCTACGCCCACTAAACCACCACAAAAAGAGGTTCACAGTTTAGGCCGAACATGATATGGCTTGGGGGTTTAAGGGTTTAGGGTTTAGGGTTTAGGGTTTGCCTGCTGGGCTTTGTATACGTCGCAGCCTTCAGCTTCGCTTCGAGCTCCGCCACCTGCACTTTCAGGGAATCTCTTTCAGCCTTCACCTCCTGCAAGCAAACCCTAAACCCTAAACCCTAAACCCTAAACCCTAAACCAGGCCTGGGCCCCTAGTCGGAGACACCACAAAGATGTGCACTGTCGGAAGGAGAGGGGGTCCGGGGCAGGCCTAAACCCTAAACCCT
>JRZD01020367.1:0-12758 GCA_000826945.1 Eimeria nieschulzi
GGTGTACACCGCAGCCGCACACCAGAATCAAAGCTTTAGCCCTCACTACACATTTAACATGGACATCTGGTAGAAATAATAGAGGTACTGGAATTAGGAGAAGGCCCTTTCTTAATAATATTCTGCTGCTGAGGTCATCAGGTCGCCACTGGTTCAATGAGACGCATGAGTGTGTCGTGCAGAAATTGCGGCGTATGACCTGTTGCTAGATGGCAGCCTGCTTCAGGTAAGCCCCTTCGCCCTCATGGGCATTCACGGGTTTTACCTTTCCTGGGCGTTCTCTCTGATCTAAGGATGTGTGAGGACCCACCAGTAGGAGCTGCTGAAAAGGCCGTCATAGAGGGTACAAGAAGCTCCACATTAAGGTTTGCAGCGCTGCCACGCCGGGAGTTTGGGGGATGCACCATTCGAAATGTCTCCTCTGTCAGAGCAATACTACGCGTCTCAGGGTTCTCTTTTGGTTCCTCAAACAGGGTAGTAAGCGACAAACGGTCCTCCTCGTATTCCCCTAAAGGGGTCACCCCCAAGGCGTCCCCGCATGTGTCTTTCACGAGAAATCTCCAAGGGCCGAAAATTCTTTTAGGTGGAACACAAAAATAATGTGAAACATCCTTCAATTTCTTTTTTGTTGCTGCAGTGATGGGCGCGTCACCCCGAGTTCCCTGCTCCTGCTCTCTTTTCTTTTCCTGGAGACTCTCCTCTAGTACGGAAACTTCTGCTTCCACCAGTCGTTGTTGCTGCTGCAATCTGGTCGGGACCAGTAGAGGCTCGCCTTGAACGGGGTCCACTTCGGCTCCTGTTTCGTCCAGAGGGCCTGAGGAGTCGGATAAAAGAAGGGTAATATGGGACTTCTCAGGGTTTTGGAATGCTCTCATGCTGCTCCACACAAGGCTGTTCAGATAACTCGATAAACGGCGTAAGTGCTCTGTTTGCAGCAAAGTTAGCCAGAGGAGGCTTACCATTTGAAGGAAGACCATGGTTTCGTCTGAAAGCTTCTGTTTCTGCATTCACAAAGGAGCCAGATGGGACGGCAGGGCTTTCACAGAGTGCTAAAGCCATGGGGAAGACCAGTGGTTTAGCCGTGCCTACCTCAGCTGTAGACAGTGCCTTCTGGAAATAAGAGGGAAGATGGCTGTCGCTCCCGGTGCTTTCCCCTTCACACCCGTCAGTGCCTTCAGCAAGAGAAAGCGACCCCGGGAGTCTTTCTTTCCACTAAATGGCTAGGACCGCATCCCGCTTTCTCTTCGCCGAATGAGAGCGAGAGCGATCTCCCGCATGCAGGCTTTCTGAACCTGCACTCGAGCACTGCTGACGAACACCGGAGGTAAATCGGAAAAGGAGAGGGATCCTAAGTAAAAACTACACTGAGATGCTCTGCCTCCTGAAGAATAGATGGGTCCTTCCCTGCTTCGAGGTTTCTACATGCCAGCCCTTTGCTGGGCACTTGGCGAACCCCACGCTGGTTCGTTTGGCGCACCACTCACCGCCAAGTCCCTCGTTGCCTTTTCCGTTGTTGGGTCTGCTGTCTCAGAGAATCGGGAGAACAAACTGCCATGCGGGTGGTGGCAGCCCCTTGGTACATTTTGCTTGCCCGTGAAATCCTCCCAACGTGGCGAGCCGCATGCGCGTGGCCACTGCCGCGGAGCGCAAGACGTTTGGCAGCCACCTTCCCAACATCCATCTGAAGAGCATCTCTAGAAAACAAGTCCAGGGGCTCCCTATGGGAAGGCATTCCAAATCCTCCATTATTTCTTGCCGGATGTCTCAATTTTTGGTGAACGGGGGAGCAGGAATAAGGAAAGAAACGTGCAGACGATCCTATGCATTGCTGCTTCCATCCTGGACCTCTTTCTTCAAGGCTACGCCAATGAGCCTGGCCATCTCTGCCCCCAACCTCCCTACCCAGGTGGTACCTATCCTCTCCCGCTGTGCAGCTGCTGGAGGGTTCTGCGTTTAAAATGAACCTCCAAGGGCAACTCGGGACCTCCAGCGGACGGCGGCCTGCTTCATTTATTTCCTCCCTAGCATGCAGTATCCACATTCCGCTGTTAAAGCGCATGTCTACCATCTTAGCGAGGGTCTGCAAAGCTGTGCGATGTGGAGGCCTCTGCCCCTTCACTGCGTGCCAGTGCTGAGCAAGGCAATCAACAGGGACGGAAGAGGCGCTTCCTGCCGTGGAGCTGGGGGCTGCATGCGAAACTTGCTTTTGAAAGAAACTCAAAATTCCTTTGTTGTATGGGGGCCCCTCAGCTGGGGGTGTTTCGACGCATATGGAAATTTCGCCGACCCAAAAGGGAGACATCGCTACTGATGAAGGAAGAAGGAGGAGCTGCTGCCTCTTCTGTTCCAGCATCCTGGTGGCGCAGGTCCTGCTGTGCTTCTGAACTTGCTGCTTCAGAGGAAACAGCGCAACCGCGGCGAAAGTGAAGGAAGCAACTTTTTTTGTCGCAACAAAGAAACTCATGGTGTTCTCTAGCCCTTCGGACCATAGCCACCCAAATTGCGTTTAGTAGCAGAGCGAGCATCCAAGGCGGGAGAGCAGAGCCTATCACGGCCCCAAAGCCAACACCCTCAATCTGTGCTGGAAAGATAAAAACCATGTGCGAAGCATCGACAGCAGCAGCATCCACAGAGACAACAGTATCTAGCAGCAAATAAACAGCAGCAACAGAATCAGTAGCAGAAAGCAAAGCAGGAAAACTTCATCATTTTACACGACCCACTTGTCCGGAGAAGGGCAGAAGGCATCACCGGCTCTATAGCCTACAAATATGGGGCTAGTGGCACTTCTCTCCCTTGAGAATACCAGAGCGCCTCTGGAACTCAGCAAGAAAAGGGCTGAAGAAAACAGCGGGAAATTAGGGCCCCTACTATATTGAGATCAATTAGGGGCCTGTCTGCAAAAGGGTGCCTCTGTTGGAGGTTGAAAAGCGTGATGGCCGAAGTGTTTTCGCAGATGCAAACCGCCCTGACAGCCATCCCCTTGTGCATCGGATGTCCCACCACGAGTGCAACAATAGGAACATAGAAGACACCCCCTGCGAAACAAAGACGCAGAAATGAACCAACACAAAAACCGTCCCTACCAAGACACCCCAAACAATCCAGGAGCATCAGTGCGGTTCAGAGAGGAGCACATGGGGTGAGTGTTCCCGCATGTAGCCCTCGTTCCCCCGAGGGACGTAAAAGACAATTATTAAGAGTAAAACCCACAAATCTCACCTCCAATTCCCGTTGCGACCGCAACAAGGCTGGCAATGACGATAAGGCAGAGGGCGGAAATGCTTCTAGGATTTCCCAATGATACTAATAAGGGTTCAGAAGGACGTCGTCGAGAAGCCTCCACTGTCTGGAGGGGCTCCCACGGGGTACCAAGGGTTCTTTGACTGCTAATTCTTGCCCGCGAAGGAGCCCCCAGGCTGCCCTTTCCACCAGGGCTTGGCTCCCGATATCTGCGGAGGCTTGAGGCAAAGGCCGAAGAGGCGAGGCCGCCTTGTGCTGCCATAGCGGCTTCCACCTCCACATTGCCAGGGGCAATCTCCAGCATAGCAGCAAGAAAAGCCTGGCGTACGCCTTCCTCGGTGTGGCTCCAGAAGAGCAACGCACACAGCGCCCGATGGACGCTGAAGCCAATGCCCTCGCTATTACCTGCAGGAGCACCCGTCGGTATCTCTATGGGGCCTCCAGGGCAGCTGCACCGAAACGCAGCAACAGCGCATCCAGAGGCGCTTTTGGTGTCTTCTGGGCCATGCACCTAAAGTACCGACAAAGTAGTAAAAACGCATATCAGTGCGCTTAGAAGAGCTGCCACCGAGATCTGCACCATGGGAGCATCCCTAGGAAGTCCCCCAGATTGTAGGAGGCTCTTTCTCGTACGGTACCTCCTGCAGCTTCACCGCGACAAGGGCCTTTTTTGAAGGCTCATACCCATGGGACAATGGCCCTCTACGGCAGCAAGGGTCTGTCTAATTGGCTTAATCTGGAAGTGCATGCGCCTCCTCTCCACTTCAGCGGGGTTGCTCGTGAGAGGTTCCTCTCTGCAAGCCGCTTCGGTGCCTGCAGCGCCCCTGGGTGCGTTGAAAAGATGCAGCCATGGGGCCCTCTGGAGCTCCCAAAGTGGGTTCCGTTTCGTAGGTGGTGTGTGGCATGACTCTTTACTAACTGCGCATCTCTTGCAAGCCCACCACGTAAGCACCTCCATCGGCGTTTGGTATCTGCATCTCGCATTCCTTGCCTTGAGAAGTACAGGCTAGGGGATCTCAGAGAGCAACAGAAGAAAAAGATCGGACCTGTTAGGACTTTTAGAAGAAGCAGCTTCTTATAGTCTTTTGGTCTTGCCTCTCCTATGCCCTACTACAATATCGTTACCTTGCTATTAGCTGTGAGCCTTCACAGAGTCTTCTACAGAAAATCAATATACTGGAACAAAAACACAAAGAACTAATTGAAGCAAATGTATTGCATAGAGACACTGCTAGCAGTACAAGGAGATCGCCATCGTGCTGATCTGGCCAGCAGAGAAAGGGCCATAATTAGCAGATAATATTGTGCCGGGGGGATGCCGAGTTTCCACCCATAAGCATTGTTAAAAGGAATTGTTTGTACCTGGTACGCTTTTTAATTAAAGGTGCCACGTAAAGTGTAACGTTCCCGTTCGGATTTCAATGTTGGCAGAGCGTCGGCGCAGGCCTCCAGTTAACACTAGCCTTACTGAAACTAAAAAAGTTTACAGGTAACAACAAAAAGCTATATTTTATACAAGGTGTTGGTTTACGTGAGCTTGTTGCTGAATAGCAAATTATAAATTTCCTAGAATACAACAGCACATGATGGCGTAGGCTGGACTACACCAGGCAAAAAGTAATTCGTGTTCATTTGCTCAAGTATTGAGGACATGGGGTGTGCATAACACTGCGGTTATGGATGCGGGATGCAGAGCAATAGGACCTTTTTGATATATGGCATCAAGCAGTAGTTTTATAGGGTTCAATACAATAGGACACCCAGCAACGTGAGTTCGAGTGTCTTCACACTCCGCATGCAGGGGCAAGAAAACGTGTGGGGAACGCAAGTGTGACTAACTTCTGGAAGCGTCCAACTGATTTACAGAGTGCCGGCAGATAAAGTGAGGACGACACGGCGGTGCGGCACTTATGAGACAATGAGGGCCTGGGCTAACCACCCATAATCCGTGTGAGAGAATGCGAGCCTGTACGTGAAAAGGTAAGTTACGTTTGTCGGGGAGCTAACCACATAAGACCACTTTCAGGAGCAGCGGCTGCTGCAAGGGATCAGGAGCTGTAAGCTTGTTGCTGGGTGATGCAGCAGCCATACTGCGCCAGCCCCTGAACTTTGGAAAAGTCTCCATCTGTCCCTGGTGATTGCACCCTAGTACAATAGCAGTGCAGCGTCGACTAAAAGATTACTACTTTGAATTGCATTTCTGTTCCCCTTTAGTCATTTCGTTTAGATCCAGGGATATTCGTATCTCTTCGCGTAAAAATGATGACAAGAGCAAAGACCCCGGGTTTCAAGTTTGCGTGGCCCGATGGTGCTGGCACCCTGCATGGCACCAGAATGCTTATCCATGAGTTGTCTTCGGCTGAGAGGAGGAGCTCTGCTTGCGGGGCCCCTGGCCAATCTTCAGCAGCTGCGCCTCCTGGTTTAGGGCCTCTGCCTGGGCCCGTTGGGTGTTGCGCGAGTGGAGCACCGAGGCCCATATGCTGTCTAATAAACGCCGCGACGCCAAGCAGAACTTCCGTCTTTGCTGACGGAACTCTACCAGAAAGAGCACAAACACCAGCCTTTACATTTGGGGATAACGCTGCATGCAAGATATTCCTTCCCCACTAGGGCTGCTGTATTAAGGGCCGCATCTGCTGGTATGTTAAGCATGCCAAAAGACAGCAGGAAAATTAGGTAGGGATAAGCCTGTCCGTGTGTCCCAGTGCAGCTTACCGATGGTCTTCCGGACACAGGTGAGGAAGGCCTTACGTTCCGAGACGATCTCTGCCTCAAAGGCCTCGTACGCCTCCCAGTCGAAGGCCTGCATGCGTTCGGTTATTTTGTCTCCAAGCACTTCCCACAGTCTCCAGATGGACAGCCGAGGAGGGAACCCTCTGGGGTTGGGCTTGCGTCCAGGGACAGCCACAGCCTCGGGGTTTCTGTACAGCAGGCGCTTACCCCGAGGAAAGAGATTTTTTATTTGAAGAGCCTCCGACTTGACGGCTCCTTTCCCACCGCTACCCAAGAGCCCTGGGACCTCCGATGCGTCCAGCCAGACACGGGGGCCCCCATGGGCCCGGCCTATCAGCTCATCCATCTTCTCCTCTGCCAAGGCGCGGGTCAAAACTGAAGCATCCCCACAGCCAGAGACATCCCAGCACATTAATCTCCCACTGCACACGGTAAACTGGCAGCAGTGACCATTGGTCGCTTCTTTCCAAAGCAACAACGACGCTAAGCACCCTTCTATTGCCATACAGCAGCATCCCTGGCTCTCCAGTTCTGTCCAAATACCATCAAGTGCCATCTGTCTTTAAAGGCTTCCTATGGTGTCTCTTTCTCACGCGACTCACGAGTGTTTCCGTCTGTGAAAAAGGCCCAGAGAGCTTCAAGGGTGGCTGGGTGGAGGCCTTGCTGGTTAACTTCAGCTGAGACTCTCCGCCGGGCTTCCCTCGAAGTGACGCCTGGCGGCGGCAAATATTTCCCAATTTCGAGGGCCTTTGCGGCCTCGGAGGGCCCCAGGTGCAGAGGAGCCACTCGGCTGTACTTCCACAGAAAGGCAGTTCGGCGCCGCATCACTCGCGTCTGAGAAACACGCAGAAGCCCTAAACCACAAACCCTCATGCGGGAACAAGGAAAGGCCTGCAGCCTCAGGGATGCTGCAAAAGGAGACAGGAAGCCGCACGGACAGGAGACCTTTTGGGGTTGGTTGTCTCTTCCTCCACAAGGGGAAGGCCTCGCACTGCAGCCCATGCTGCAAACCCACACACAAAAACAACGGCAGCAAAACCACCGCTCCTGCTGCACCCAAGGGGACAGTTGAGTCGTAGAGACACCCCGCAGGACACCTTTAACAGAGCGGCCAGGGAAACACTCGCACCTACCCTTGGAAAGCCTCACGTCAAGGCCGTCAAACGGGGGCCTAGTGGGGGCCGCTAAGGGGGGGCCCACGGCTTCCTGTCTCCCTGGGGCTTCGGGGGCCTCTGGAGGGGCCAGCGGGTCTCTGAGGAGAGGCAGCAGGAAGCGCCAATCATACTCCAACCGCAGGCAAAACTGATCCTCGGTGATGCCCTCCAGCCTGCAGCAGCAGGAGACACCAGGCAACAGCCACTGGGAGACGCAGCGCTGTGGCAGACGCCGAGGAGACAGGAGACACGCAAGGCCTTAGGAATCAAGGAGCAGACGGGAGACACATAAGGCCTTAGGAATCAACAAGGAGACGGGGGGCAGCAAGGCCTTAGAAATTAACGAGGAGACAGGAAACATATGAGCAGCAAGCAACAAGAAGGCGCGGCACTGGGAGACAGCAGGAGGCCCAAGATGACAGAAGAAGGGGAAGGAAGAAGGGGGAGACAGAGCACACCACAGAAGAAGCAAGGAGACAGCTGGAGTTCGCTGTCGAGACACTATAAAAGGATGGGCTCCATGCCAGCGGGGAGGAGCCTGGCGGCCATGCAGAAAGCCAAGAGGTGAGGCCCAAAGGAGACACGCAGACGAGAGGAAAGGGATGGGGACTTCCAATGAGGCCTAGAGGCGATCCCACTGCGCACCTCGTGTATCCCTTGAAGAGACGCTCCGCGAAAAGACGGCGAGACGGAGGCAGCGAGGCCTCAGGGCCCAGCGGATCCCCCAGCCTGCCGAATGCCTTGTAGACTTCAAAGGCCTCAGGAGACACCTGCGAGACACAGAAGCCCAAACTGCAAGACCCAATGCCTCATCCCCAGAGGCAGAAGCATGAGGGTAAAGGAGTAAAGCTGCAATGCACAATTCCTGCGCACGAGGTCATAGGGGAGGTCTCTTGTCTCCAAATTTGCCGCTGCTAGAGCCTCTTCTTCGTCCTCTGCCTTAGGGCTCGCCTTGCGGGAGCTGCGGCAAGGGCCCCTGGCCAGGGGACGCGGAGGCTGCGCCGCGTTTTCTGTTATCTTCTTTGCTTTTTGGTGCTTTGCGAAACCACCAAGAAGCTGCTGGTGCTTCTGCTGCTGCAGTTTCTGCTGCTGCTGCTGCTGCGTTTTCTTCTTCGGGCCCACGCCTCCCCCACCCCCAGGGCGGCCCTTTGCATGAAGAAGGCCTCGCGGCGTTCTTCGGCCAGTGCTGAGGCAGCAGGGCCAGCAGGAGAACACCTGAAGCGGCTCATCCTTTGTAGACAAGCTGTTGATTAGCCCCTCCGCAGGAGGGGCTGCAGGGGCCCTGCCCAGCAGAGAAGGATGCCTCTGGAGTTGAAAAGCCAGCGGCTGTATTCTCAAGGGGCAGCACAACGTAGTAACTGCCACTGCCTGGTGATACAATAACACCGCACCCGCTAGAAGTCGCAGCAGCTGGGGCCCCTTGCTATGGGGACCCTGCCTGCCTCCGAGGCCCCGTAGGGCACGCATTCGAAAGAAAACAAGACGCATGCAGTAGTGAGGGGGGCCCCTTTCCCTCCTAAAGTTTGAGGCCCTAGTGAAGCCCTCGTCGAGGGCCCCTGTGTAGACATACACACCCCTGGGGTTCTGCTCCTCACCACCCCTAGGTGTCCCTCATTCCCGCAATGAAAAAGCCTCCAAAAATCCTGTATAACTAGCTAATATTGGCAGCAATTTGGATATTCCCTTGTGACGGGGAGGAACCGATGCAAAATGTGTTCTCAGGGGTCCTCCGGTAACTGAACCCTCCTCAAGACGAGCGACCCTCTACCTGTTGTCTCTGCGCAGCTAATAATACCAAAATGCAAAAATCCCTACGGACAGAACCTGAGGCAGCTAGAGTTTCTGGTCGGGTTTCCTGAGGGGCAGGATCTAGCCAGACAAGAGAGCGACCTCAGGAGGCCCCGAGCAAGTCGGCCCGGGACCCCCGCAGAGCAGCAGCGTTAATAAAAAACCAAAACACACTTCAGTACTCGGGTTTTTAAAAAAGCATATAGTCTATTTCATGACGAGGAAATTCTTTGTTCGTCCTTTTCCGTGCAGATCTCTAGCAGCAAACGCAGGACTTAAATTACTAACGCGTCGTCTGCAGGGGTACAACCCAAGTGCGCTACCTTGTGCGTCTTTATTAAAGTGAATTTACCATTCACTTTAATATTTATTATTGTGAAAAGACAAAACAGGTGCTCAATAGTAGCTCATGGCCGCCGCAAGCTGTTTTTGCTCGCACCTGCTAGCACGCCACGTGTCTGCAGCCGAATGTAACCCCACGAAACATTTTTTTTAAATATTTCTAACCCTCTAAAAGCCTAAAAACAACCCCTAAAAAATGCCCTAAAGAGGCAAAAACAGTTTCAAGTCTGTTTTTCTCCGTCGGCTACGCTGCAAAACTGTCCTGAAGGTTTTTGCTGGGAGGGCCCTAGAGCGGCCATTGCTACCTAAATGGAGCCACATCCTTAAAAAGAACTAACTTGGAAAGTAACGCCATACTCAGTCTGTCAAGTCCGCGCTTGAAAACTCCTTCAAGTAGAGCCTTTGAAGGAATCGACGAAGATATGCACGTACCTGAGGCTTGGGAGACGAGGCCCACGTGGGCGCAGCCTCTCAATAGCTAGAAGGCGTTTCCAGCCCCGCCGTAAGTGGAAGGTGGCGCTTCTCAGTCAACCACACCCCGGTGAAGATGCAACACCTGCAATTAGCGAGCAGGAGATAAACTTAAGAAAGAATTCTAGACACTAAATATGCGGCGATGAGTAGGCACGTGATATATACACCCCAGGTAAGGAAAGCAAGGGAGAGGGAGGCGACACACACACACACACCATGTGGAGTCGGATTCTGTCAATTGTCTCGGGGGGAAGAGTGCTGGGTAGAGGGCGGCCGTCGGCGAGGCACTCAGCGAAAGAGCAGCAGAAAACCCCACAGTCTACCGCGTTGCTTTGCTGGGGTACCCCGTGCTGCAGCACTCCACAAGAAGCACGCACTTCACGTACACCCTAACTTGGTGCAGCACAAAAACCACCAAGACCTCAGACTCGCTTTAGGCTGCAACGAATGTCTCCTGCTGAAAGCCCTCCCTGCACCTGCTGCCTACAGGGACAAGACCACGCCATAAAGACGTGCAAGAGAAAGGAGACCCTTTTTTGTCCAAATGCTCGGCGATCAGGTAGCGACGGATGAGACCAAAAAACCTGCAAAAACGACAGATCAGGGACGGAAAAGAGAAACATATTCACACCACTAACCACAAACCACAAACAATAAACCCTCGAACAAGCTAGCTAGCCCCTAAGCTGAAAGCCCTCACTTGATGGCGTCGCTGTCACAGCGGAGAGAATCGAGGTACAAAATGGTTTTCTGCCTGAGGCACCAGCCAGCGCAGCAGCATGAGATCCTTGGGAGACGACTCTCCTCCCGCAGCAGGCCTTGCGGCTGTTGGAGCCAGCGCTGCTGCAGGAAAAGCTGTGAGGCCACTTCAGCAGCCAAGTCTTTCTCGGTGGAACTGGAAGCATTATCTGTTCCTAAAGAAAAGCCACTTTTGACTATCTGTCTCTAGAAAGGAGACAGTACTGACTTGAGCAGCACGCAGCCAAGGGCCCAGTGGGCTCTCTCGCGGACGTGGATTGGCAGCAGCAGAAGGTCGTAGGAAAAGACGTCCACAGCGCCTCGCAACGTCCATCGCTGCATGCATCCCCAAACGTTTCAAGCGGAGAGCGACTGGCGGCTCTCAAAGGACTTCATTGCATGCAGCTGAGCCTTGAAGCTTTCAATGAAGGAGACGCCTGGCGGGTCCTTAGGGCCAAGAAAACTAAAAGACATCAAAGAGGGGAAAAGAGCAAAAAGGTTGTCTCACCCGAACCCCAGAAAATCCGTTGGCAGCGAGAGAACTGTAAAAATGCGATGGCAGCAAAAGACAACGCGGCACTCTGCAGACGCAACAATGAGAAACCCCACAAAATAAAACTTGGCCCTCTTTCAGCAACAGCAAGCAAAAGAAAGAAGAGACAAAGAGACAAAAGAGACAAAAGAAACAAGGAACAAAAGAGAGAAAAAAGATAAAGGAGACAAAAGAAACAGGCACAGAGAGCAGCCGCAGGCAGCGGGTCGGTAGGCAGCAGGATTTAGGGCGCAGCATTGGTCACTTCTCTTGACAGAGAAGAGCTCTGTTGTTTCTCTCTTGCAGCAACGCAAAGTAAAGGTTTATCGCGTCGTCATCCAGCAAACCACCAAGACCCACAGCCAACAACATCCGCCTGGAACACACGAAACAGAAACTCTAAACCCTAAACCCTCTCAACACAATGCAAAGGACGATGATATTGAGCACTAGTGAGACTGGAGCTTCATGAGGGAAAAACAAAGCGTAACACAAAAAGAGACAGAGAAAAAGAGACAGAGGGAGAGAAAGAAATAAAGACGAAGAGATCGGGAGAAAGAGACACAAAAGGACACAGGGAAAGTGATTGCGATAGAGACAGATAAAAAACAAAAAGGGAAATGCCATAGGCAGTGTACTGACGCCACAAACTAATTTAAGGCATTTCGGCTGGTGCTTGTTTCCTCACCGGCTGAGTGGAATCCCGTAGAAGACCCGCGCGCGTCCTTCTAAGGGAATTTCCGTCAGCCGCCTGGCCTCCTCAGCCTCTTCTGTGGCACCTCAAACCCAACAAAGAACAAGTTCCTTGGGACTAGCGATTGGGATTAAGATTAGGAGACTCTTTTTAGAAACGATGAGGCCCAGCAAGAGACCCCTTCAAAATGAAGAGACACGCACCAGGAGACAAAATGCCACAACGAGAGATCCGAGGCTCCCCTGCCCGGCGATGCGCTTCAAGGCCCGCCGCCCCTAAGCCTTTGAACCAGAGGGCTGAGCTTTCCCGTGCTGCTGCTGCTGCTGCTGTCTCCGTTTCGAGAGGGGTAGGGCCCTTTGCACTTGGGCAAGGCGCAGCCGCCCCCACCCTGCCGAAGCCACTCGCAGCCTGCTGCTGCTGCAGGGGGACGTTCTCATCAACTTCTCCCTCCTCTTCCTGCTGCTGCTGCTGCTGCTGCTGCTGCTGGAGAAGAAGCAGCATTGGCGAGGCTGCGTTTCTGGGGAGGGAGTCTGCCTCAGAGTCAGGGACAGAAACAACAAAAGAAGACACATGGGGCGACGCTGGCTGGCTGGCCTGCCAATCCCCTGTATCAGGTGTATCTCCATCAGAAAGCACAATCTCCTCCCCCTCGAGGAGCTTCCCCTGCCAGGCCTCATGGGGCCCCTCTGCATAGAGGGGCCCCTTTGCATGGAGGGGCCCCTCCTCGCTGCCTGTCTCCTGCGGAGTGCCTTGTGCTCCGTGAAGACCAAAGAGAGTTGTCTCCTCCTCCACCAACTCTCCTAGGGGCCTCTCCGTCGGGGTGCCGTCAAGGGAGATGGGCCTCAGGGGCCCCTGCTCTGAGGGGCTCCTGCCTTTTGCTGGAGATTGGGAGAGAAGATTGGTCAGCGGATATTGTCCTTCAAAGACATTCTTGGCGTCGGGCAGGAGGCCCCCCGACGCAAACTCCACGGAAAATCGCTCAGGGGCCCCCCACACAAGCTTGCGAACAAATACGGAAGAGGGGCTCTTCACTTCTCCTAATCCCTGCTGCTCCGGTTCC
>JRZD01020368.1:2338-12730 GCA_000826945.1 Eimeria nieschulzi
GCAGCAGCAGCAGGAAATGGAAAGGAAGCAGACAGAAGGAGGCAGTGGTGAAGGGAGCAGCAGCGTGCAGCAGCTGCTGGTGGAGCTGCAACAGCAGCTGCAGCAGCAGCAGCAGCAGGATGGTTCTTCAGTAACAGCAGCATCAGGAGCAGCAGCAGCAGCAGCAGCAGCAGGTCCTGCTTGGGAGTTCGATCTTTCCCGGAATGTGCTGAGAGAATTCAACTGGGCTGAGGCTGCAAAGGCACTGGAGGCCCTGGGGCTCCTCGGCGGGGGGCCCCTAGGCCTTGCAGGGGAGGCCCTTTGGGGCCTCAGTCTCACGGCCAACGAGCTCACCCGCCTGCCATGCTTCCTGGGGGGGCCTCCACTTCAGGGGCTGCGGGAGTTGAGGCTCAATTACAACAAGATTGACTCTCTCAGCAGCAGCATCAGCAGCAGCAGCAGTAGCAGCAGCAGCAACACGGGAGCAGCAGAAGAAGGGTTGTTTGTTAGCGTGCTACCTCGGCTCTCCTCGCTGGACCTGAAATACAATAGGCTCAGCAGCATCAGGGGACTTAACCGTCTCCTCAATAGACACCCCACACTAGACAAGTAACACCTGCTGCTGCTGCTGCTGCTGCTGCTGCTCTGTGCTGGTTGTGGGTGCATGTATTCTCTGCGCTGCTGCTGCTGCCTGCAGGCTGTCTCTGGCGTGCAACAGAATCGCCGCTTTACCTGAAGCGGAGACACCTCTGCTGCCTTCTCTCACTTCTTTCTCTCTGTTCGATAATGCCTTAGGGCCTCCGTATGAGGGGCCCCGAGGGCCTCCTACTGAGAGGACTCCAGGACCCCCAGGGGCCCCTTCTGAAGAGGGGGCCCACCTGAAATCCCTCAAAGACGCCTTGCAAACACTGCAGCTGCGAATGCCGAACCTCGAGGTCAGAACTTAACCCTAAACCCTAAACCCTAAACCCCCCACTCTATATATTACAGAGGTCCCAATGTCCTTCGGCTGCTGCAGGAGCTCTACTTGCTGGGAAATCCTATCGCTGACGTGCCCAGCCCTCGCGGTGAGCTGCTGCTGCTGCTGCTGCTGCTGCTGTTTCCCTTCATGCTGCGGTTGCTACTAGTCTGTTTGTTGTTTGTTTCTTGCGTTTCTGGCTGTGTTTCTGTCGTGAGTATAATGTATTAGGTTGTTTTAATCAATTAGCTCCTTTGTATGTTTATCTATTTGTAGTTGTTGCTGCTTTGGGGTGTCTGTACAGCTTACCGAGCAGCTGTCGGCGAGGCGCTGCCACGCCTTCTCTTTGTGGATGGGGTCACCCTTAGCCCCCCATCCCATCTGGACTCTCCCTTTTTATGCTTTAGGGTTTAGGGTTTAGGGTTTAGGTGTCTCTATCGTCCAGGAGGAGACAGCACTTGTGCTACAGCCTGTCTCACTATCTCTTTCTGTGTCGCTCTGTCTCTGCCTTTCTCTCCGTCTGTCTCTCTCTCTTTGTCTCTCTCTGTCTGTGTCTCTATCTCTGTGTCTGTCGGTCTCTCTGTCTCTGTGTCTCTGTGTCTTTCTGTCTATTTGTCTGCTTGTCTCCTGTCTCTGCGAGTTTAGTCTCGTCTTTTGTCTTTTAGGAATTGGGGATTTCCGTGGTCCCCAATTCTCTCTTGACGAAGTCCCTCAATTAATTTGTTTAGTTCTTATTAACTTACTTTATTGAGTTATTTGTTTATTTATTTATTTATTTATTTATTTATTTTATAAATCGCTCCTTTACTTCCCTTAGTAATGCGCTAACTAATTTATTTGTTTATTTTAGTATTTGCCTGAGTCACGTGAAGTAGGGCGACGTTTCCCTGTGGCAGGAGGCCTGGCTTTCGACGGCATCTGTGCCTACAGCAGCAAGCTGGAACTATCTTTTTGTCTCTCTCTGTGCTTATGTACATTATTTAGCCCTTTGTTTGGCAGTTAGCTCCACTAAAACCCCAGCAGAGACATTTTTGTTTAGCTGCATGTACACCCCAGCAGGGACAGCAGCAGAGGAGGCCCCAAGCAGCCTTCCACATAGCTTGCCTTGGAAGTTCTTAGCATCGCAGCAGCGACACTTCAGAACTACCAAGCTCTTCGAAGCCACCGCCCATACTGCTGCTGCCACTGCTGCTGCTACTGCTGTGGCTGCTTCTTTTCGTGCTACTGGTGCTTTTGTTGCCCGTAATGCTGCTGCTGCTGTTGCTGCTGGCATTGTGTTTTGCCTAGGTGTGCGGCGCCTCCCTTGCCGTAGGGTGACTGCGCTTGCCTCCTTCGACGCTGCATGCGAAGGGGACTAACTGTCTCATTCTTGCAGCAAGGCCTCACCTTCTGGCTAGCTGTCTCCTTGCTGCAGCAAGGCCTCAAACGTAACTTCCGAGGGAGCAGCAGCGTGTCTGTGTGTCTCCTAATGGCCATCCCTGCGGGAATTTGCTCATTAGAATGGCCTTGGCTCGGCGTGTTTCCCCGCCTTAAACTTCCTGCTTGGAAAGGCGCAGGAGGGCGTCTCTCAGCTGTCTCCTCAGCCTGGCGCAGCAAGGAGTATTGAGACCTCAGCTGGGCCCCTGAGGCCAGACGCTCCTTGCGGCGGCCTGCAGCTAGCGAGTGGTTTTTGTTTGTTTTGTTGTGAGGAAGCTTTAGCTTAGAGAACTTGTGGCTAACGGCTTGTGCTCGATGAGTTCGAAACGATTGGGAGCCTCGAACGATCTGAGTTGCGCTATTCTTTGTGGCGGGGAAAAGACCGAATGGGTGGTCAATGTAGAGGTGCTGGCTGTTTAGGCTCTTATGGAGTTTAACGCAGAGATGGAAAGGACGGTTACGGGCGTCTAGACACATAGCGACAGGTTGAGCTGAGGTCAGATACGTTATTGAGGTAACCTGTGGCAGCTGGTCTAAGTTAGTTTATTATTATCGTTGCTTCTTCTGTAGACTAGTGCTATGGATTGGATAGAGGGGCGTTCCAGGCACTTGGAGCCATGTAAAATCAGAGCGTGGGCTTGTTCCTCAAGGCCTAGCGTTATTTCGGGGTGAACTTGAAGAACTGCTTCGGGCACTGCCTGCTGAGGATAGAAATGGCTTGCCGTAGTCGCATGGATGTCTGTTTTTCGTCCTTGTTGTTGGGATGTTTTCACCTGGAGAATTTGTCTGTGGCGGCTTTTGTGTGATGAGGTCTAAATACTGGGGAGGCTCGAACGTCTTCAGTGAAGCTTTTCATTGCGGCGTTGGCGGCACAGAAAATGCTAAAGGATTTCTGGTGTAGAGATGCTGGCTTTTACGGCTCGTGTAAGGTTTCGTGTGGAGATGAGAAGAGCGGTCTCTGCCGTTTAGAGACACAGCAACAGCTGAAATTGAATTGTGGAGGTGGTTCATGAGGTAAACAATAAAGCGGTGTACTTCTCTATCGAGTTTCGCCGTGCACTTTAGTCGTGGATTGGAAAGCCTTTCTGGCACTTCCACGTATGCCAAAGTAATTTGGGGATGGGAGAGTTAAGCTGTCGGGGCACTGGCTGCTGGAGACGCAAATGGCTTGGCGTAGTAGTTGGAGTGTCTGTTTGTAATGATGATCTTTTTTCGCCGACGCAAGCGAGTCCCTTTGCTGCTGAAGGCCTTAGGCTTTTTTGGGGGTCTGGTGATGTAATTGAAAAACTGCTTTGGGGCGCTGCCTGCTGCAAATGGAAATGGCTTGCTCTTTAGTAGGTGGCGGCGCATCTGCTTTGTGGGGTTTGCAGCGGAAATGCCTTAGCTCGGAGAATTGGTACGCAGCAGTTGTGTGTTAGGAGGTCGACATTGTGGGGAGGATCGAACGCCTCCAGTTAAAATATTCGTTTGTGCAGAGATGGGAAGAACAGGCAATGCCATCTACAATCACTGCGGCAGCTGGAGTTGATTGGTAGAAGTAAGTTGTTGACGAATGCTGTTGAGTGGCCTCTTTTTCCGCTTGGTTCCCCGTACGCTATTTTTTCCGTGGATCGAGGGACATGCCAGGCACCTGGAGCTACATGGATATAGGTTTATTGCTGCAAGCAGGCTGTGTGTTTGCTGGTGAAGGCCTCGCGTTGTTTTGGGAGTGCAGCACTTGAGCTGCATTGTGACACTGAATGCTGGAGACGGAAGTGGCTTGCCGTAGTGTTCGATCTGCTAGGTGTTTTGGTTGGGCTTGTTACGGAGAGTTTTTAGTTTAGAGACTTGCTACGTGGCGGCTGGTGGGTGGTGAGGTCGAGACGATGGGGAGGGTTGAGCGATTTAAGCAAAGGTATTGATTTCGGCGGAGGCGACACAATGGGAGGGGCTGGTTGTTCCAGAAATGCTGGCTGTTAAGGTTCATGTTACTTGGTTTGCAGAGATATGGAGAACGGCCACTGCCATCTACAAAATCTAACAAATTCAGGTAAGCTGTGCATTGCGGCAGTGACAGCACAGAATGGGAATGGGTGGTAGCCATAGAGGTGCTGATTGTTAAGATTCGTGTGACGCATGCAGAAATGGGAAAAAGACTCTCTGCTGGCTACAGACATGAAGCAACCCAAAGTTGAGTGCACAAAGTGGGTTATTGAGGTAACCTGTGCAAACGGATGTGAGTTGGTGTATTGTTCCGCTTGGTTCCCACGTACTCTAGAGTTATTTGTCGGGGGGCATTCTAGGTACTTGGAGGTATATGTGTGGCCTTTTTTTGCTGGCCGCAGGTAATGCGTTTGCTGCTGAAGGCCGAGCGTTGTTTTGGGGGTGAATTACTTAAGTATCTGCCTCTGGGCACTGACTGCTGGAGGCGGAAATGGCTTGCCGTAGCAGTCAGGGCGTGTGTTTTGTGGCTTTGTTGTGGGAATGAATTAATTAGAAGAATTCGTTTGTGGTGGATTGCGTGTGGGGAGGTTGAAGCGGTGGAGATGTTCGAACGACTTTAAGCTATTAATTGCGGTAGTGATGACACAGAACGGAAAGGGGGGTTTGTGTAGAGACGCTGGGTGGTAAGGCTCGTGCGATGTTTCCTGCAGAGGTGGGAAGAACGGTCACTACCGTTATATTGAAAACCAGAACTGTGTGCGAGAAGTTGGTTTTCGGGACTCTGGACCAGCGAGCATCGAGACAAAACAATCCTCAGGTCACCTCGATGAGTACAGAGCCCGTCCAAGCGATATTCAGGTGAACTGTGCAAACTGGCGTGAGTTGGTTTATTGTTCCGCTTGGTTCCTCCGCACGCTATTAGCATAGATCGCGGGCATTCCTTGCACTTGAAATTACGTGAATGTAGGCGTTCGTTAGCTAGTGCTTTTGTTGCTAACGATGTTGTGTTATTTTGGGGGCGGATCAGTTGAGCGTTTGGTTCAGGGCACCGCCTGCTGGAGATAGAAACGGCTTGGTGTAGTAATGGGGCTGTGTGTTTGTTGTGGGAATGATTTTCTTTGGAAAATTGGTACGTGGCGGGTAAGTAATGTATGATCATATCAAAAAAGAGGAAATATTGGAGCAACTTCAGTTTAGCTGTTTATTGCAGCGGTGGCACCGCAGGATGGGAAAAGGTGGCTGGTGTAGAGATGCCGTTGGTTAAGGTTCATGTGAACTTTTATTTTTATGCTGAGGTGGGGCCGGCGTCACTGCCGTCCAGAGACACAGCGACAGCTGGAGCTGATTGGTGGAAGTGGGTTATTCAAGCAGCCTGAGTAAACTGGCGTGAGTTGGCTCATTGTTCCGCTTGCTTCTTATGTACCGAATGTCGCATATGGGGACATTCAAGATTCTTGGAGCTATCTAAATGTAGGTTTTTGCCGTTTGCAAAAAGTGCGTTTTCTGCTGAAGGCCTAACGCCATTTTGGTGTGGAGTAGTTGAGGAGCTGCTTCTGGGCTCTGACTGCTGAAGACAGAAATGACGTCGTAGGAGTCGGGGTGCCTGTTTTGTGGGGTCTGTTGTGGGGGTGTTTTAGGTGGGAAAATTGGAGGCGTACATTTGATTATTTCGAAACAATGGGGAAGCTGGAACGTCTTCGCCTAAGCTAATTATTAAGGCGATGGCGGCACATAATGCGGAATAGTGGCTGATGTAAAACTGCTGGTTGCTATGCATTGTGTGACCTTTTGGCATATATAAAACGAATTCATTGCCGTCGACAGTCGCACATGCAGCTGTAGTTGTATGCCGAACGTGCGTTATTGAGCTCACCTATGCAAACTGGTGTGAGCTGTTTTGTTTTTCCACTTGGCTCCGTCATGCGCTAGTGTCATGGATCAGGAAGCATTCCTGGCACGTGGCTGTATGGGAATGTAGTTTTTCTATTGTCATCCGAAAGTGCGTTTGCTGCTGAAAGCCTAGCGTTGTGTTGGGGACGGGATACATGCGGAGCTTCTTCAAAGCACTGACTGCCGGAAATGAAAATGGCTTGCCGTAGTAGTCCTAGTGTGCGTTTTGTAAGGTTTTCTCTGGGAATGTTTAGTTTGGAGAATTTGTGCGTAGCGGCTTATGTGCAGTGAGTCTGAAACGGTGAGAATGCTCGAATCCTTTTAGTTAAGCTATTCTTTGAGGCGGTGACGGCACAGAATTTGAGGAGGTGGTTGGCGTAGATATGGTGGTTGTTACGTTCCTTGTGACGTTTTGTGCACTGATAGGAAAAAAGGTCACTACTGTCTACAGACACAGCGGCAGCTAGAGTTCAGTGGGTCAAGTGGGTTATTGAGGTAACCATTGCACGCTTGTGTAAGTTGGCTTATTATTTCGTTGCTTGCCTTTTAGGCAACTATCCTGAATCCCTGGACATTCCAGGTACTTGGAGGTACTTGAATGTAACTTTTCTGCCGACGGCAGTTATTGGGTTAGCTGCTGAGGGCCTAAAGTTATTTTGAACCTGAATTACTTGAGGAGCTGCTTCGACGCACTAAGTAGTGGAGACAGATGCCGTGGCATTTCAGTTGTCAGTTTTGTGCGTTTGATATTGGAATGGTTTAGTTTGGAGAGCCTATGCTTTGTAGCGTATGCGTGGTAAGGCCTAAACGGTTGGCAGGCTTGAAGGACTTCAGTTAAAGTATTGATTGCGGTGGTGACGCCACAGAATGCGAAAGGGTTGTTGGCGTAGAGGTGTTGGTTGTATGGTTCGTGTGACGTTTAGTGTGGAGATGGGAAGAAAAGGTCACTGTTGTCTACAGACACAGAGACGGCTGAAGTTGAGCGCGGATAGTGGGTTATTGAGGTAACCTGTGCAAACCGGTTTGACTTAAATTTTTGGTTCACTTGGTTCCCCTGTAAGCTAAAGTCATGAATCGGGGGGCATTCCAAGCCCTTCGTGGTATGTTGATGTAGTTTGCTTACCGATTTCAGAGGGTGTGTTTGTTGCTTAATGCCTAACGTCATTTTGGCGGTTGGGTATTTGAGGACTGGTCTGGAGCACTGACTGCTGAGATGGAAGGGGCTTGCCGTAGTAGTTGGGTTGTCTGTCTTGTGGCGTTTTTTATGAGAGTGTTTTGGTTTGGAGAATTGCAGCGTAGCCGTTTGTATGGTGAGGTCGAAAAGCGGGGGAGGCTCGAACAACTTCAGTTAAGCCATTCTTTGCGGCGGTGAAAACAGAGATTTCGGATGGTTGCTTGGCGTGGAGATAGTTCTTGTTATGGTTTGTGTGACGTTTTATCGGGGGGGGAAAAGCAGGCACTGCCACCTGCAGAGACAGGGACAGCTGAAGTTGAATGCCAGAGGTGGGTTACTGATGTAATTTGTGCTAACTGGTGAGTTGGTTTATTGTTGAGCTTGATTCCCATATAATTGGTTTCATGGATTGGGGGGAATTCCAGGCACTTGCGGTTATGTGAATACAGTTGGTCTGCCAAATCCACGCAGTATGTTTGTTGCGGAAGGCCTAGCGTTATTTTAGGGATGGAATACTTGAGGAGGTGCTCCAATGCACTGACTGCTGAACACGGAAATGGCTTGCCGTAGTAAGGGTGTCGGTTATGTGGGTCTTGTTGTGGCAATCGTTTCGCTTGGAGAATGGGTGCGTGGCGGCTCATGTGTGACGAGCTATTATTGTTTATCATGTGTCGGTAGGCATTCTAGGCAGTGGGAGCTATGTGCCTGTAGTTTGTCTGGTGACTTCAGGGCGTGCGTTTGCTGCTGAAGGCCTAAAGTTCTATTGGGAGTGGGTGCTTGAAAAGCTGAGTCGGGCAAGACGTGCTCGAGTTGGAAATGACTTGACCTTGTAGTTCTGTTTGTTTTGTGGGCTTGTTGTGGGAATGTTTTAGTTTGGAGAACGTGTGACTGGCGGCTTATATGTGATGAGGTAGAAACGGTCGCGAGGCCCGCGCAGCTTCAGTTGCAGCATTCGGACAGTAACGGCACAGAATTGGAAGGGGTGGTTGGCGTAGAGATGCTGATTGTTATAGTTAGCATGACCCTTTCTGCGGAGATGGGTTGAACGGTCACTGCCCTCTAAAGACGCAGCGACAGCTGGAGCTTCGTGGGCAAGCGGGTTATTAACGTAAACAGTGGAAACTGATGTAAGTTGGCTTGTTGTTTGGCTTGTTCACCATGTACCGTAGCGTCATGGATGCTAAAGACATCCAGCCATTTCCAGCTATGTGAACGTAGTTTATCTGGCTAGTTCAGGACATGCGTTTGCTGGTGAAGTCCTAGCGTTATTTTGTGGATGTGTTCCCTGAGGAGCTGCGTTGGGGCACTGACTGCTAGAGAAGGAAATGGCTTGCCGCAGTAGCCACGGTGTCTGTTTGGGGGGTTGTTGTGGGAGTGTGTTAGGTTGGAGAATTGGTGAGTGGCGGCTTATGTATGATGAAGTCTAAACGGTGCGGAGGCTCGACCGACTTAAGTTAAGGTATTCATCGCGGCGGTAACGGCAGGAAACGGGACAAGGTGGTTGGTGTAGAGAATATGGTTGTTGAGGTTCATGTGGGATTTTGTTCATGGCTAGCCATGGCAAGCCTCACAGGTTTAGTTGAAAAGGCAGCCTGAGCTTTAAATTGCTGCTAGGGGCAGATCAAACACTCCGAGTGTCTCCTTTGCCTCAGGCAGCAGGAGAAGGCTAGCTTTCCGGGGTGTAATGACACCTTGATTGCTGCAGCTGAAGGGGCCGAAGAGTGGACGGGTTAAGCGGCTTATTATTATGAAGTGTGAGATCGTGTCTTGGGAGAAGGCAGCTCAAGCCCGCTTGCCATCTGCCTCAGCCTCTGGGTGTGGTGAGGCCGCAGCACGCTGGCCTAAAGGAGACACCTGGAGACAGTAGACATAGAGGGATACGAGTTTTCTCATGTTGTTTTGTGGCAGCCTGAGAACCTCCTATTGAGGCACAAATCAGCCACTTACTCCGTAGCCTCTTAGGCCACTGAAGGCTCTGCAGCTGAGAAGACGCAGAGAGACGTGTCTCCAATGCAAGATGGCCAGGCAGGCTCTGCCTCTTCAGCCTACACACAGTCCTGCGAGACACGCCACAAACACCCTAGAGCCTAAACCTTAAACCTTAAATGGAAGATCTGAAGGGGAATTTGTGTGCAAAGTGGCCCCACGCAAGAGGTGACCTGGGCTAGGAAGCCCCTGCTCAGGAAGGCATGCTTGGGTGTCTGTGGAACGTCTTTAGCAGCACTGAGAGACAATGATTTTGCGAAAAGTGCTCGCCGTTGCAGAAGACAGCCGAAATCGCTCTATTACGAGTGGCTGCTGCTGCAGGAGCAGGAGAAGCAGCGCAGCAGCGGAAGCAGGAGCAGGAGCAGCAGCAGCAGCAGCAGCAACACAACTCCCACCAATATCCCTGTCCTCACATGCAGCCGGATGTGTTGGGGTGTATAGGAAGACATTTTGTCTCCGTCTATTTTTTGAAGTGTAGCTATCTCTCCTGGCTAGCAAAGCTTCCTCAGCTGAGGGCGCCCCGTCCTCCACCAGCAAACCCCTAACCCTAAACCCTAAACCCCCAACCCTAAACCATAAGGCGCAGTTTGTAATGTTTGAGCAAATGGAAAGTAGCAAGTTCCGTAGCGTTAGCAAGCCTTAGGGCCTCGCAGCAGCAGCAGCTGGCCTTGCGAAGGGAGACACTCCTGGCTAGCCCCGGGCTGTCCTTTTTTGAGGAGCAGCGGGAAGGCAGCGCAGCAGCATGTGGGCCGCGCACGATGGAGACGTCGTCCCTCCGGAGCCCCAGGCTTGCCCCTTGCTGCCAGAGACACTTTTGTGTATCTCCAATTTGAGCAACCAAGAGGAAGTTGATGCGGCCATTTGCTCCGCGCTGCAGAGACTCGACGAGGCCTACAACAAGAGAGACAGTTGCTGCTTCTTCTGCAATAGCAGCAGCAGCAGCAGCAGCAGCAGCAGCAGCGGGGAGTATAGGCATGAGGTGTATGTACGGCGGCTGCTGCTGGCCTTTGCAAGGGATGTTGAGGGTCTGTGGCTGCAGCAGCTGCAGTGGTTTTTGCTGCACTGT
>JRZD01020369.1:0-10710 GCA_000826945.1 Eimeria nieschulzi
CTCTCTGTCTCCATGTGTCTCTCTGCCTCTCTGTCTCCATGTGTCTCTCTGCCTCTCTGTCTCCATGTGTCTCTCCGTGTCTCTGTCTCCTCATTCTTGCGTAGGAAAGGTTGGGCGAGGAGACAGACTGTCTATCTGGGAGGGAGCGTCTGTCTCTGCTGGTGCTTCTGTTGATGCATCTGCTGGGGGACTGTCTCCGTCTCTCCCGCTGCTGCTGCTCTTGATTTGCCGTCTCTGTCTCTTTCTCTGTCTCCTGCTCCTTCGCCCTCAGTAAGCGCCGCTCGATGGAAGCCTTTGCTGCAGCTGAGAGACACACGACGTAACAGACAACAAATAAACCGATCACACGCAGCGCATCTGTCTCTGAAACACAAGGAGAGGAGACAGAGACACAGGGAGACAGGGAGACAGAGAGAAAGCGAGGAGACAGAGAGACAGGGACACCGAGACAGAGAGAGGGAGACAGAGAGGAGATGGAGAGACATTGACATAGAGAGAACAGGACAGAGAGACACAGAGACAGAGAGGAGGAGACAGAGAAACACATAGACAGAGAGAGGAGAGGAGGAGACAGTTAAAGGCAGACGAACCAATGCGTCTCTCTCGCATTTCGATCTGCTCCTTTTGCTGCTCCGGAGACTGCAGGAGCTGCTGCTGCTGCTTGATCTGCGAAAGAATGGGAGGCGCTGGGACATCGAAGAGCACTCCGTCAGGATCCCTGAACTTTACGAGGGAAGCCGACCTCTTCACCCTGTGGAAAAAACAAAAGAATTCCCCAACAACGCAGACAGTAGGAGACAGACGGAGACAGGCAAGAGACAGACAGAGACAGGCAAGAGACAGACAGAGACACTTCAACGTGCCGAGGCTGAGATAGCTGTAATGAGAAGATGAGATGCAGCGCGACAGATGGAGACACAAGGAGACAACTGGATGTTGCTAGCAGAGGGGAGACACAGTAGTGGAGACAGAGACACGGCAGACAAGGGGACAGGAAGGAAAGACACAAAATTCAGGCGCAGCACAAGAGACACAGGGAGAGGGACACGGCAGCAGCAGACAGGAGGAGACAGAGAGACATGCAGACACAAGAGAACAGGAGACAGAGAGACAAACAGAGACAAAGAAGCAGCAGACGGGAAAACACAAGAGACAGAGACAGCAAAACCAAAAGAGCAACACAAAGAAATAGGAGGCGAGGAGACAGATTTACGTCAGAGTGGAAGAGCCAATGCTCTTGCCGTCCATCCCGAGGACCACCGCGGCATCTTGCGCACTGTGAAACTCAACTATAGCAAATCTGAGGGAAACGGAGACAAAAGGAGACAGTAGCCACGCATGCAGAGACACCTCACCGACTCCCGAAGGAGACAGCAGCAAATGAACGGAAGCAGCAGGCTGACTCCTGAGGAGGAGACGCGAGGAGACAGTAGCAGGGAGACAGGGAAAGACAGGAGGCGCAACAGTGCAGAGAGAGACCGAGAGAGAATGTGCTAGAGACAGACAAACAGACAGAGAGACAGACAGAGACAGAGGAGGAGAGGCACAGCGCTGCGCTGCGGAGGCAACAGAAGAGAGACAGCAGAGCCAAAACAGTCAGCCTGTCTCGTTGGCCTTCGAAAAAGTTCACTGCAAACAGCATTTAACTGTCTCTTCCGCATGCCAAAACACTTACTTCGAAGCGTCGGGATGCATGCCGAGACGGATCGAAGAAATCTTCCCCAAGTCGTTTAAAAGCATCGCAACCTCCTTTTCATCATACTGAAAATAAAACAGTGGAGACAGAGAGACAGGGAGACAGATGGACAGACAGGAGACAACGAACAGAGACAGGAGACAGAGAACAGACAGGAGACAGACAGCCAGATGCAGGTTACGACCCGAGGAGGTTGCGACGCACGGAGAAAATGGAGAAACAGGAGAAATGCCATTTTAGGATGAAAAACACATGAAGACGCAAAGAGAGACAAAGATGGAGACAGAGAGACACACGGAGACACAGAGAGACACACACGGAGACAGAGAGACACACGGAGACAGAGAGACACACGGAGACAGAGAGACACAAGGAGACAGAGAGACACAAGGAGACAGAGAGACACACGGAGACAGAGAGACACACGGAGACAGAGAGACACAAGGAGAGAGAAAAACGCGTGTGCAGAGTGTATGTTAAAAATGATTTTTCCTTATAATTCAGTTGCCTCCCTCTTCAAGAGTCACCTCGCTAGAGAAACCCTGAATAAAGCAAGTTCGCTCCAATTGGTCTGCCTCGGGCTCTGCAATCAACACGCCAGAGACCAGCGACTGGGCAGGAGGCAGCCGGCCGTCGACCGCCGTGACAGCCACGCCGAGCCCCAGCTCGGATTTCTTCCGAGCAGCCAGCTGCTTAGCTTGCAGCGCTGCTGCCTGCACTGCCTGAGGGAGGAGACAAGGGAAGACACAGGAGACAAACTGTCTCCTTTCGGGCGTTGCAACGAGCTTTACGGGAGCATGCAGAGATACCAGCAGGGAATCGCCCCCTACACCCCCAGACAGACGAGCAAGCACTGGCAGCCTCAGGAGACAACCCATGCAAAGAAACACACATAAGCGGCGCATGCAGCAGCAGCAGCAGCAGCAGCAGCAGCAGCAGCAGCGGCTGACCTGCAGGTTAGCGAGATGGTTCTGCATGGCGATCTCCACGGCTGTGACGGGCGTTGCTGTGGTGGCGACAGCCGTCGGCAGCAGGCCGGCAGCATTCCCCGGAAGCGCAGCAGCAGCAGCTGCTGCTGCTGCAATGGCAGGGTTTGCTGCACCCAGCCCACCGGGTGTAGGTAGACTCAAAACTGTGGGGCCCCCCGTGAGTCCTGCTGCTGCTGCTGCTGCTGCTGCTGCCATGCCGGCCAGCGGCTGCACAGGCGCAGGAAGGACTACTGGGCCAGCAGGAGGCACCCCGCCAGGAAGTGCGGGGGGCAGGGGCGTGACAGACTTCATAACGTTTTCTGAAGAGGGCCCCGGGGCCCCTGGATGCAAGACGGATATTTGCATGGCCAGCCCGAGCAGCTCCGTGCCGTTCAACTGAGAGGCTGCGGTTATCCCAGCACTGTCTGAGAACTCTAGTTCGCAATAGCGGCCAGCACCGCCAGACCCCAGGGACCCCCCAGGGAGCGGCTTCAACTCCACACGCAACAGCTCAGCACAGTGCGAAAAAATCGCCTTCAAATGCTCCTCTGTCACTAACGGGGAAAGGTTCCGAACATACAGCACGTTGCGCGGCCCGTACAGACGGCCTAGGGGACCCCCAGGGGGGGGGGCCCCGGGGGCCCCCCAGGGGAAGGAGGACGCGCCGGGGGCCCCCGGAGTGGACAGCATTGTGCAGAGCGAGGAGCAGCGAAATTTGAAGAGTACGCAAACTGAAAAAGCTGCTCACGTTTCGTAAAGAGAAAAACAAAGAAACTGCAGGAGAAAACTAGAGAGGATTCGAATGAGACAGCAGAGAAGACGGAGGAGGGGGGGCCCTTGGAAGTAGTGCACCGGTTGGGGGCCCCTCGATAACCGGAAAAAAGGCCCCTCTGTGAATTTTCAGATGAATAAAGTAAAAACAAATTGATATTATGGAAAAATAATAAATATAAAAGGGAGGGTTTTCGCTGCCCACAAACCTCCTCAACCCAAACGATTCAGGGGAGGAAGCGCTGGAACTGCCTTGCTTAGGAGAAGCTAACAAACAATTTTCCCTATGTTTTATCTCTAAATAAATTCATTTAATTCCAAGTAAACGCAGAGAAAAACAACAGTAATGCACTCTTCCTCTCCCCCTTCTGAACGCATGTGTGCTGCAGCACAAAGCCCCAGAACCCCTATGTTGGCGCGGTGTCTGTGTTTGTGTTTGTAAAACTACCGTGAGAATAAGTTTCTTATCAAGTAAATATTAAAGAGGGCTAACAAAACAAATATAAATTAGCTGATTCGTGCGCTTTTACCTCCGCTTTGTTGGGCTCCGTCTCCCCACAGCGGCAGAAGAGACCGAAGAATATGTATTGCTCTCTTTGGAGTTGCACGAACGCCCAAGGAAGAGAATGAAGCAAATCCGGCATTTTTTAAAGTATTGGGCCACAAAAAGCTTCTTTTCTTGCTACTAAACACCTAAAAGCCCACCACAAATACATTTAGGTATTGAGGAGACTTCCCAGCCCTAGCGTTTGTCTCACGATGCGCAGCACGGGAATTTCCCTCTCCTGCTGAGCAGCCTTCTGTGCATTTTTTCTGGTTTTGTTTTCATTTGTTTCAGAGGTTGATTCAATTCTTTTCTCAGGAATGACGCGGTACTTGCACTGAGCGCTGCAAACCCTTTTTATTTATTGGTCTTAGGGCTGGAGAGACGTCGGCGAGACTTCAGTGGTCTTCGGTGTTGGAGGCAAAGGAGGGATTTGCACCGGGTGAAAAAAGTGATGAGATGGAATTTTCTTGGGGGGTCGTCAGACTGTTGGGGGACTAGAGAGGGACTTGGGGCTTTTCTTTATTTGTTGGCTCTGTCGGTCCTTATCTTTTTAAATCGCAGTCGGCCACTTAGGCTTAGTTCGCCGTCGGCGTAGTTGAGCTTCTTGGTGCTGGCTGAGTCTTCCCATCTGCCGCTAAAGAGCAAAGAGCCTTTTTATTCATCTGAACTTTAAATATGAAAAGAAAAAACATAGTTCCCAGTGAAACTTGGGCTAGTTATTCTCTTTTGCTGGCCGCCGGAAGTATCCCGTCTTGCATGCAGCTGCAACAACGCAGCAGCCACGGCGCCTCCCGATATGAGTGTCTCTGTGCAGCAGCAGCTCTCTGCTTGCTGCTCTGCTGACGACTGGCGGCTGTTGAGGGGCCGCAGCCCCAGAGACAGTTGAAAGCCGGAGATCAGAGAATGGCCAATGGACTTCAACATAAAGTGAAGGAGACTCTCTGCGAAAAGGAGAGTTGCAGCATGTGACTGAGTTCAACTTCGTAGCCATTAGGTGTTTATGAAGAGATCCTACTAAAGAAGACGGAAAAGAAACACACAGAGCAACAAATGCTTCGTTCCCCAAAAGTCTGACTGGTTCCGGCGTGTGTGGCTAACAACTCCAGGCTCAACCGAGCAGAGCCGAGCGCAGGGAGGGGGCTGGCGAGGGGCAGGCCAGCAACACTTGGGCTGCGTCTTTTTCATCTGAATATACGCTAGGACGAGTTCAGTTCTGCTGCTCCTCAGTTTCCTCGCTTTAAACCTCCACGAATACATATTGAAAGACATTCCTCATAACAACCAAAATGAAAAAACAGACAAGCGCGCCAATATGGAACACACGCATTTACAGGACGTTGAGCCTGAGGCCGCAGAGAAAGAGTTTTCATCCGGTCTCTGTGTCGGTGCGTTGCTGTCTCTGGTCTCCTTTTAGTATCTGTCTGTCCCCTACTGTCTCTCAACAACCTTCACAGTTCTGCTGGTGGCAGTCTCTCTCTGTATATCTCATGCACATTAATTACTAGTTAATCAATACCACGGCTGTTGCAGGGTGCTGGCTAACAAGTATCTCTGCAGGCTCTCTATAACGAGTAAACAACTCTTTCATTATGAATGTCAACTCAAATTCATAGTAAAACAAGGAAAGACAGGCCCAACAAACCCAGAGAAAGCTGGGTGTATTCGTGAGGAGACGCACTGCCCTGGCAAGTGAAGATAGTCGCTGTAGGGCCACCCAGTTGTTTAGCTACGAATTTCAACCAGGAAAACTTTGAAATTAAACACATAAATTGCTTGTTTCTTTTATTTATTGGTATTGAGGGGTGAAAAACAGCAGGCAAAGAAGTGGCTCTCCTCAGCATCCCCACAGAGGAAGGCTGAGGCGTCCATAAAAGGAATGGCGAGAGGCAGAGAAAATAAAGAGAAAAAGCAGTCAGCGCAAACTCTTTCGTGTAAAATGTTTAAAAACAATTCTTTTAATACTTTTTGCGTCTCACAACGAAAACAAACCACTGCTTTACGGCAGCAGCGAAAACGACCTAGTACATACAGAGGGTTTAGGGATGCAGTGTTGTTGCTGCCTGAGATATTATTTGCAATTGTTTCTTCGTGTTATTTATATACAAATTGAATTTAGGTAACGAAATAAATAACAAAATGGAAATGAGGGTTATTAGTGGCAGTGGTTCGCGCCTTGGGCGGGCTGGCGCTCTGGGGTGTTGCTGCTGCTGCAGCAGGGGTTGCTGCAGCAGCAGGGTGAGCGGCAGCAGCAGACAGTACGTCTTTTCTCCCTTTTCTTTTAAATAGAACAATTTATATATATCTAGCAGCAAGACGCGATCATCTAAACACAGTGATAGGTAGGCCTTCTGCAGCAACAGCAGCAGCAGCAGCAGCAGCAGCAGCAGCATCAGCAGCTGGCACTTTGTTCTTATCATTCTTTTTAATCTTTTAATTTGTGTCTTTTTTCTTGAGTTTCAATTTTATTTCCTGGCAAATTCTGAGAGGTTGAGGAGAGGGGACTAGGCAGCAGCAGGCCAAAGGCCCTAAACCCCCCTCAGCCGCATGCAGCGCGCCTTCCTCGCTGAGGCTAAGGGTTGAGGGTTGAGGGTTGAGGGTTTAGGGTTTAGGGTTTAGGGTTTGTGACCTGTGCGTTTGCAGTTAGCGATGTCAGACACTGCGAACGGGCAACAGGGCGGCGAGCTCCCTGTTGCTGCTGCTGCTGATGCTGCTGCTGCTGATGCTGCAGCAGCAGCACCAGCAAAGAAAAGTTTTCGGGTTTCGTTCAAAGTTTCGGGGGGTTCACAGTTCACTCTGGATGTGGAAGAGGATTGGAGTGTACGTACACTTAAAGAAAAGTGCCAGCAGAACACAGACATTCCTGTCGCCGCCCAAAGGCTTATCTACAAAGGTACGGAGACGCTTATGGAGCCTTGGGGTTGAGGGTTGGAAGAGGCGGCCTTTGTTTAGGGTTTAGGGTTTAGGGTTTAGGGTTTAGGGTTTAGGGTTTGTTGTTCAGGGAGGATTTTGAAAGACGACGACCTCATCAGCTCTCAAGGAATTAAGGATGGTCACATCATGCACTTGGTGAAGAGCGTCGCAGCTGCAGCAGCAACGAATGCACCGCAGCAGCAGCAACAGCAACAGCAGCAGCAGCAGCAGCAGCAAGCAACACCAGCAGCAACGAATCCTCCTCCCGCTGCTTCCACGGGTGCGCCTCTGCCGTTTAGGCCTGGCGTTTTATGGCTTGCAGTGTGCGTATCCCCGTGAGGCTTGGGGTTTAGGTTTTAGGGTTTAGGGTTTAGGGTTTAGGGTTTAGGGTTTGTGCCGCAGGCGTTGCACCAGGAACTGCTACAATGGATCCTTTTCTGCAGTCGATGCTTTCAGGAGGTTAGGCGCTGTTGGATTTAAATCCACTTATCAAATTATATTTGTTTCGCCTTCAGTTGTTTCGCGTGTCTGTTTTTCTATTTATCGGCTTCAGAGCCTCTTTGCATACGTCAGCTTTGGGGTGTACGTACACCCCAGGGTTTCGAGGGTTTGCATGTTGTGTGTTTTTAATTTTCTCTGTTCCTCCTATCTTTGATGGGTTGTTTCTTTTGCATGTTTACTGCTTATTCGTTTTTCATATATTTAGTTCATTTATTTGTATTTTTATTTTTCAGGGCTCGGCGGGGCGGGAGGCATGGGGGCCATGCCCGATGGTATGGGGGGCCCCATGGGTTTTCCGATGGGGGGCCCCGAGATGTCTCAGATGATGCGCAGTCCATTTTTTCAACAAGCGATGGATTCTCTATTGCAGAACCCTCAGATGTTTCGAAATATCGTCGAAAGCGTTCCGGCATTGAGGCCCATGCTTGTAAACCACAAACACGAAAACCACAAACCCTCGCCGGGAACACAACTCGCTACTCATGCCTTTGCCGCTGCCTCTGCTGCAGTACGAGCCAAATATGTTAGTTTAGGGTTTAAGGGGCAAACAATTCCAAAGGTGCTGTCTTGTTGAGGGTTTAGGGTTTAGGGTTTAGGGTCGCTAATTTGTTTGCAGCCGATGATGCAAGGGATCCTGGACAACCCTATGCGCATGCGCGCCATGTTCAATCCTCAGATGATGCAGGTGGTTTAGGGTTTAGGGTTTAGGGTTTACACAGCGCGTTTCAACCTCTTGTCTGCGCGTTTCATTTCATCATCAGAACCGCACTTTACAAGTTTAGGGTTTAGAGTTTAGGGTTTAGGGTTTAGGGTTTGTATTTGTGTTTCAGGCTTCCATGCAGATGCACCAGACAATGCAGCAAATGCAGCAGCAGCAGCAGCAAGGTGGCGGTGACCCTGCTGCAGCTGGCGGGACCCCCGGGGGCCCCCCAGGGGCTGCTGCCCTCTTTGCTGCCTTACAAGGAGCGTCGGCGGGTGGGGCTCCTGCTGCTGCAGGGGCCCCCGCGGCTGGGGGGGCCCCTGGAGGCCCCACTGGGGCCCCGTCTTCCGGGATGGAGGGATCGGCGGGGGGCCCCGGCTCCCTTGGGTCGTTCGGATCCGGGAATATGGCGTTTGCCTCGATGATGCAGCAGGCGGAAGAAATGATGCGGCAGAACCCTGAATTGATGTCCCAGATGATGCAGGCTTTTATGGGGGGAGGGGCCCCTGGGGGAGGGGCCCCTGGAACGATGCAAAATCCCATGGCCTCCTTCGGGTCACTCGGAAGTTTGGGGGCCATGGGGGGCCCCTTCCCTGGCGCGGCGCAAAGCACAAGACCCCCGGAGGAGAGGCAAGTGATGAGAGAGAGACAGACGCTGAGTCGAGACTTGTTCTTGACCTAGGAATCAAATAGATCGTTAGGGATTAGGGTTTAGGGTTTAGGGTTTAGGGTTTAGGGTTTGTTTGCTGCGCAGGTTCGCGTCCCAGTTGCAGTCGCTGACGGACATGGGGTTTATCGACCGAGATGCAAATCTTGCGGCTCTTCAGGAGACTAACGGAGACGTAAATGCGGCGATCACCCTTTTGCTGGAGAGAGGCCTGGGAAATTGAAGGCGGCAGCAAAGGAGACACTTCTTTAAAGGAGACAAGTCAAACCCTAAACCCCCACTTGCACACAGATCACTGCAGGGGCACCTCTGGTCTGCTGCAGCCTGTTTATATTATTAGGTGTATATGCATGTTTGTATCTCCTCAACAAAACACCTCTACAGTTTCTTATTATTCATTGGAAGTATGAAAAGACAGTTAGCGGTGATTCGTCGGCAGAGTTCGTGCCGTGGACAGACCCGAACACAAAGCAGTAAACAATAAAGAGGCATTTCTTTGGTTTTGAAGTGTCGTTGCCGGCATAGTTCACTAATTAACATAGGGTTAATGTAGCAAGGCTTAGTGCCTCCCTTTACTGCTTAGGGTTTAGGGTTTATGGCTTCAAGGGTTCGAAACGCGCTGGAAAACAACCGCAAGAAATCTGCACAGAGAGAACGAGGTGAACACGCTAGTAAAACACCAAGGCCTGGGGGGCAGTAACTCAGTTGAACTTTGTAAACGCCATTTTATTATTTCTTTTAATGTTTTATCACTTCCGATGCATTGTTATTCAAAGGGATTGTGTTTATACCAGTCTACTTAGATCCCCTGCCGGGCTCTGGCGTGCTCCGAGCTGTCTGTACACCTGAATACTGCTGTGGGAGAGGGAGGCGTGCTCTGCACTGTAGCGGCTATGCCTATTCTGACGAACGTACAACTCTTTTTTAAGGTTATTTTTATTGTTATTTTTAATCAGTGAAGTTATAATTTTTTTGTTCGTTTAATTTTATTTGTTTTCCTGGGGGCCCCTAGGGCCCCTGTGGGCTTTTCGAAGGAGAACCGAGGGGGCCCCCAAGATCGGAGGCTGAGGAGTTTCTTCTGCCCCCCAAAACTCATTTATTTTTGAAATTGCAGAGCCGGATTTTTCTGCAGTTTAAAGGATTTGCTGTTTTGCCTTGAGTGCGTCTTTGTTGGTCTATGTTCTTTAAAAAGACAAGCCTCGATTGTTTCCTTCTTGGGGTTTAGGGTTTAGGGTTTAGGGCATTTTGTTTCGTTCGCGTTTAACTATAAGGAGGAGAACAGGCAGCGCGTCCCGGATGAAGGCACCCCGCTGTCCCTGGCAGTTCAAGGGGCCCCCAGGGGCCCCTCTGGCCCTCAGGGGGTCCCCAGGGGCCTCTTGGGTTCACAGGGGGCCCCCAGGGGCGTCATGGGTTCACAGAGGGCCCCCAGAGGCCCTCATTGGGCGTGTCTCATTGGTGGAGCGGCTTGCACAACCGAGCAACCTCAGAGGTTTCGGGTGTACAGACAATTTCATTGGGTTTTCCCGTCGCATGCTATTCTCTCTAGCGACAGCCAGCAACAGCAGCAGCAGCAACAGCACAAACAACAGCAGCAACAACAACAGCGACAGCAGGAGCAGCAGCAGCAGCAGTCCCGGTCTTCTGCAGTTGCCTGGTGTACATACACCTGAACAGCTGGTGCAACTTGCCCACGAGTGTTTGCGGGACTGCCAGTTATTGCTGGAGTCTGAGGAGCAGAGAGAGACGAAAAACGAGGCAGCTGAGGGGGAGACAAAGAGATCGGTGCAAGTGCTTGATGCTGTCAGCAACGCCCTATGCAAAGTCGCAGACGCGGCAGAACTCATTCGGTAAGGGTTTAGGGTTTAGGGTTTAGGGTTTAACGTTCAGGGTGTATCGTCTCATTAATGAGAGTGGGAGAGGAGCAGGCTTGGTGGGTTTTAGGGTTTAGGG
>JRZD01020370.1:0-12703 GCA_000826945.1 Eimeria nieschulzi
TATGTCTGTAGGTCGGTGTGCGTGCATATATCTGAATCTTGGCGTACATACAGCATATCTGTTTGCATGCGTCTGCATCTCAGTATATATATGCATATCTCTGCACAAATCACCTCGCCATGCAAGCCTCCCTCTGCATGCAGCTGAGGTGTCTGTCCACCCGCATCTGTGTGCATGCGTGCATACTACATGTGCGTGTGTGTGCACATCACTTCTGCATGCATGCATTTGTTGGGGCCCATCTGCATGCAGCTGCGCATAGATTCCACCTATGCAATTCGCTTAGAGAGAAAACAGAGAAGTTTGGGGGTTACAAGAGCGACTCACGGGGTGCCTCTTTTCCAAGAAATTTTTTTATCATTTTGACTTGCTCTTCTGTCACAGCCTTTGGGTCTTCCTCTTGGGCAAAAGCCTCTTGAATGGCCCCTCGAAGAAACGCCACATCTTCGTCGCTTAACTTGCACTGAGGGGAGGTCCCGTCTGAGCAACAATGTGTACGTACACCGGGGAAACAGCCAGTAGCAACAAAAGAGAGGTTCATTGGGGGGTTGGTCTTAACTCGGGGATGTATGAGAAGATATGGATGCGCCTCTACTCTACAAGTGCTGTTCCTGTTCTTCCTGATGCAGCTGCTGCTACGCAGAAAGTTGTCTTGCCTGAGTATTTAATGGACCATCTGTACAGGCCGGGCCAGTCGATGCCGTCGACTTGTGGCTGTCCCATCTTCAACACTTGTAATTAGCGTTTGATTTTTTCCCTGCTGTTTTTCCTCCTGTGTCTCAGCTGCAGCACCTCATTAGCTGCTTCCGCTGCAGCGACGAAGGCATACACTGCTGCACTGAATTCGAGGGAAGCAGCCCGAAACGCACAGGCTTCGTGCTGCTGCTGCTGCTGCGATGCTGGAGAATGCCCGACACACACACACACACACGAAGGTCACCTTGCCGTGAGGGGTGTCTCCCTGGCTTATGGCTATATGCTGGTTTGGCTGTTTTTGAGGCTACAGGAAAATCAATCTGACATCGAGACTTGGGGAAACAATTGCTTATATCCTTGCTTTCGGGTGTACAGACAGTTTAAAGATATTTACAGATTAAATAAGGAAAAGAGATAGGATAAAACTACAAACTTCCTGCACCTGCCTGGGATGCATGGGTCGAATGCATCGGCGGTTTTGGGGCCTCCATGTAAAGAAAACAGCAACAGCAAAACAGATAAAGATTTATTTCTGAATACCCTAAACGAAAACCAATATTTTAATTAGATTGTGTTTTTAGAAAAAGAAAGAAAACGTGTAGTGAATAAACTCGCGTTGTTAATGTGCAGACTACCACCCCGATAATTTCAGCAAGACCGAGAGCTGCCTCCACTCAACAATTACAGCGCAAACTTGCAGTGTTTGCTGCTTATGAAACTTTAAATTTGGCGTGTTGTACCGCATTGGTGTGTAGGTGAGGCAGCAAGAACTATAAATAAATACTGCCTTGGGTTCTCCTACCAGCCCGTAGCTACCGCTGAAACAAGCTAAAATGAGTGTTGTTGATACGCAGCAAACACATTGGCCGTTTGTCCATTTCCACGTATATACACACATTAAGCAGAATGGATGCAGCAGCTCTAGATAACCCTATCTAGCTGCAGGCTGCCGGAGGGGGAGGAGGTGCACCCTAGCACCCTTACACATCATCGGCCATAGGCCTGAGGCTGCCCCTTAGGCTGAGATATGGCAAGGAGAGAGAAGAATGGAGAGTTCCGTGGAGCGGATACTACTCTTTTTAAGATCCCATCAAACGAAACGGTACTTGCTTATTCATTGTGGCCTCAGGCCATACGAATCCACTACCGCATACAGCAGGAGTTACGGCGTTACAACCGCCATGTGAGAACAGAGAAACATGAAGGGTTCTGGCTACAGTACGAGCTGTGTGTTGGCACGTTTTTCCATCGTTTATATAGGTAATAAGATTACACTCGTTTGTTTACGGAAGCATTTCTGTAGAGAAGTATTCCAGATAAATAATTGGCTAATCGTATCCTAAAATGGGTGTCTCGCTATGCCTCGCTCTCTCCTGCTTTCGCTCCTCCCTGATGCTTCATAACCTCTACATTTGCTTGGGTAAAGCCGCAAATTTAAGGGCAAAAATTTCACTCGAAGTTGATCTTGCTTAACAATAAAAACGAACAGAAACGGCTCGTTACGGGCAAACCCAAACCACCACAGGCTACCCGTCGGTTGCGCTGGCCTTCGCAGCTGCCGGAACGCCGCTTCCAACAACAAATATATACTGTTACGTCAGTTAATCTAAATATAAACAAATTAACCGCCTACTAGTCAATAAGCCGAACCTCGCAGGCGCTCGCTAGCTAGAGATAGCCCTAGACCATAAACCCTCCTCCGCCTTGAGGAAAATAGTGCAAGGAGCACAAAGGCTTGTCTCCACCGACAAAGGAGAAACAACGGGCAAGAAACCCTCAGCGGCAAAACATATCCGAATGCAGCAAAAATAGGGGCAGTGCTAAGGGCCTGATGGAGGCAGTGGGCCTGGCAGCAGCCAAACCTCACAAGCATCTGTTTACAAACATCTGTATCATGTCTAGAGTACGGAGGAACCGCTACCTTTCAAGAGTCTGCAGCAGTACGACCCACGAGCAGAAAACGACGCGTTTCGCGTTTAGGGTCACCTTGTCTCTCAGCGGGAAGTCCCACCACTCAAGGCATCCAAGATCTGTAAAAGTCGTTGCCGTTCGTGTCAATGACGACGAAGGCCGGGAAATCCTGCACTCGAATCTTCCAGACGGCCTAAACCAAAGAAACGTAGTAGACAAGAAACCCTCATCAGCCCTTCGCTGCCCTACAGCAAACTGTGGACTACTAAAAACTCGTTACCCCCTTAATGAGGTGCAAACCCCTATGAATCCGACGCTCTATCAATACCCACCTCCATGCCCAGCTCGGGATACTCTAAGAGCTCAACCTCCTTAATGTAGTTTTCGGCAATACTTGCGGCGGGGCCTCCCATAGAGCCCAAGTAGGCTCCTCCATATTTCTTACAGGCCTCTGCCACTGCTGGGGATCGGTTTCCCTTAGCCAAGGTCACCAGGGAACCGCCCTTGGCCATGAAACGCGGAACGTAAGGATCCATACGCCCTGCAGTTGTGGGGCCAAACGACCCACTCACTAACCCTTTGGGTGTCTTAGCGGGGCCTGGACATACAGCACCAAAAACCCTCTGGAATAAATCCTGACCTCGAAAGCAGCAATAGCAGCAGGATCAACAGCAACAGCAGCAAAAGCAAAAGCAATAGCAGGAGTAGCAGCAGCTACAGTAGCAGGAGCAACAGCAACAGCAGCAACAGCAGCAGTAACAACAGAATTACCTGCGTAGTAAATGGGATGGTTCTTGAAGTAGTCTGGGAGATCTCCCTCCTTCTCGAGCCGCTCGAGTATCTTGGCGTGTGCAATATCCCGCGCAACAATGAGGGTACCTGAGAGGGCTAGACGGGTTTTGCAAGGCAATTGCTTCAGTGCCTTCAGCAGTTCAGGCATTGGCTGGTCCAGGCTGAGACGCACGGGCTCTGAAATGCCCAAGTCTGCCTCTGTGACAGTCGGTAAGAATTTAGTGGGGTTCTCCTCAAGCTCCTCCAGGAAAACTGAAGTGGCAAGCGGAACAACCCACGCGAAGAGGAGGGAGGGTACGTACACCCCAAGTATGCAAGGATGCCATGGGCAGTAGGTCCTCGTGGGAGCAGCAGCAGGTGCAGCAGCAAGCGCATCGCAGCATCAGCAACAACAAACCACGGGCATCAGCAGCAGCATTGCACGAGGAATGGAGCTGGAAAATGGGTGGCTAGTCTCACCACCGTCTTCGTTGATGACGGCAAGCGCCTGCCTGTCTGCTGAGCAAGAAACGCCAATGCCAACAGGCAGGGAAGCTCCGTGTCTCGGGAGCCTCACGACTCGCACATCATGGCAGAAGTATTTTCCCCCGAACTGAGCGCCTATTCCCATATTTCTTGTCATTTCCAGCACCTCTTTCTCCATCGCAAGATCCCTAAATGCTCGTCCGTGTTCATCTCCACTTGTAGGCAACGAGTCAAGGTAACGGCACGACGTAAGCTTCACAGTCTTGAGGGTTTGCTCTGCAGACAACCCGCCTATCACTATGGCAAGATGGTACGGGGGACATGCCGAGGTCCCGATGCTGCGGATCTTCTCGTCTAGGAAAGCGCGCATATTTTCAGGGGAGAGGAGGTTCTGTTGAGAATACAAAGCACGTGCACATAAAAGCATCTTGTGCTGACTGTCTCTCAGGCTATTGTTTATTGTTATCTTTATTTGTTGTCCATAACAATTAACAGAAAAGAGTGCCAAATTCAAAGGCAGCGTAAACAGAAAGACGCACGCTTATGCTTTCTCCATGGGTGGGAAAACAGAAATACATCTATGCGTGCACTACAAACACATCTTGCACTGTTCGCCTTTCGTATTATTGTTTATTTTTATCGGTACTCATTAACAACAACAACAAAGAGAAAGAATACCCCATTGCTTACAGTTAGCTGCACCCACCTTTGTTTGCTGATACAGAAAAGTCTTGTTGGCGCTACCCCCGCCTTTAGCGATAAAGAGAAACTCGTAAGTATTCCCCATGACGGCGGAAATGTCTATCTGAGCAGGAAGATTGCATTTGGTGTTTTTTTCTGTGTACATGTCTAGAGGGGCCATCTGCAAGGTAAGAGGAAACAGCGGGAGAACGCACACAGAGCAGACGGTGCAAACTATTGTATTTATACGGAAATAGACGCATATAAGCATATTCATAGATGCAAAACATACAAAGGGATATTTCCTCCACGACTAAGAGGTTAGTAATCAAAAAACAGCGTTAGCTCATATGTACCTGGCTGTATCGCAAGTTATCTGTGGTATATGCGAGGTAGGCACCCTTGGAAAGGCATTCCGCATCATCTCCATCTGTAAATACATACTGGCCTTTCTTTCCAACCACGATTGCTGTCCCGGTGTCTTGGCACCCAGGCAAAACCCTAGAAACCACACAAGGCACACACATAGTGCAGAAAACATGTTGGTAACCCACATACAATCGCACATAATAGTACCACCGACGCAAGTATCTATGAGTGTGTAGCTACACACAATATATCTGCAGCTTCATTAACTTATATGCAGCAACCACAGCTGGTGTTCCTCCCCACCTTTTAGAGGCAATGCATGCGTTCTTAAGAAGCTCCAGGGCCACTGCTCTATCGTTCACACTGCTGTCTTTATCGTCTAATATGTTCCTTAGCTGTTGCAAATGCGAAGAACGCAGCAAATGGGCCAAGTCACCAAAGGCCTCTCGAGATAAAGCTGTAAGAGTGCTGGAGGGGATGCTCAGGATGGGGCCTAAGCCAGGGATATTTTCGGTCCGGATTTCTGTATACAGTGAGGCACACAAAAGTCGCGACGGCAGTGTGTGTCTTGTGTACAAACGGAAAAGCCAGCCAGGCCTTCCCGATTAAGTGGATGCTGTAGGTATTGATGTGCATGTTCTTTTGTATCCCTTCGCATATCTATGCACTCCACAAGGGATGCTTGTGCCACAACACAAGGGTATGCAAAACGGGAAATTTTCAGATGTAATCTGGAGACGCTATTATTACACATACAGCACAAATCTTTCCCTAGCTCAGCCCTGCGCCAAAGCACCCACACCTGTACGCATCCACAGTAAGCAGTCTACCTCTACCCCATGGTTTGATCTGCACTCTTACCACAACTGAGCGCGTCGAGCCGTTTAAACTGGCACTTTGGTTCCTTGGAAAGCTGGAAAAGAGGAGAATAGTGGAAAGGAACCGTTCCTGATGAAAAAGCTCTAGTGCCCTGGCTGGCAGCGGCAAAGGCCGAAGACGCACAGCCGCCAATACAACAAGCACAAGAACGCATCATCAGAGGCAAAGAAGAAAACATAATGGACTTGTTTTGTTTGCCGTAGCCACGGAGGGGCCAAGCCAGGAATGGCAGCAGCGAAACGGTCTTTCCTTGAGGTGTTAGTGGGTGGGTTACAAGTGAGAAGATTTTAAAAGCATGTGTATTATGTAAGCCTTTATTTGCGGGTTCAACTGTTTGATCATCAGCGGGATACAGTCATATTCCGCTACCGTATACACACGTAGCTCCTCATGGAAGTGGGCTGTATCGCTCGTACGAGAATGTTAGAAAAGAAATACTTTTTTAGTTTTCCATGCTCTTCCCTTTATTGCGACATTTAGTTCGTTGAAATTAAATGGAACTGACGGTAGACAAAGATAATGGGGAAGTGCTTCTCTGGGTGAGTGTTCTCCTCTATTCAGAGCTCGAAGGTAGGGAGGCCCCGCCCGTTTCTTTGAAAAGGTTCCATTTTTTCTTGCAGTGGAAGCTCATTGGAGATGCAATTTGTATAAAGAGTTAGTACGAGTTGAAGCCAGTTCTGCAGCTACACTGTTCTGAGGTCGCCTTCTTCCTTTTAGTGGAGGGGAACGAGGGGTTTTACCTCCATTTAACTTCCAAAGGCAATCGGTTTATACTTCCGAGGATAACTTTTTTATATTACCTATTTTCTGCGCTCAATGTGTTTCATATGGGTCCCACTATGCTGAGACTGCCCTCCCTCCGAATCCCCGAATGCTTTCTGGGGTTTTATTGATTTTATTGGTCCAGCATATGCGTTATTTCCGGTTGCTTGTTTCTTATACTTCTTCCTGGAGATGTTGAAAGCGCAAGAGCTTGCACGGCTGCAGCGCGCTATAGACGGCCTCAGCTCGTCTGATTCCTCGGGGCCCCCCTCCCCCTGTGACTTCTTCACGGAGACAGCCGAACTCCAGGGTCACTCCACAGAAAGGTCAGCTCCACACAGCTCGTCAGAGCAAGGAGGGCAGACAGCAGAAGACGATGTGCTTTCTAAAGACACAGAAGGAATTGCACAAGAAGTAGAGAGGGACGGGGACGCACCAGCAACAAAGGCCGTCCTGAAAAAAGTAGCATCCGAGGAGGACGAAGAGTTCAACATACACTTGCTGCTCAGGCAAAGCCGTCGGCAGCTGCAGCAGCAAACGCAGCTGGAGGGAGAGGGCAATGAGCAGCCAGCTTCTCTTCCCCCCGTGGATATTGCATTAGAAGAAGCGGCAGAGAGAGTCAGGCAGATGCAGGCTCGAAGAGGCAAAGAAGCCGCAGAAAGAGCCGCAAGACTTGCGGGAGCTGAGGTGCAGCACGTCTCAGCCTCGGGCCCACGGGCCGAGTCTCGTCGGCCAGCGAAGAAGCAGCAACAAGGTATATAACATATATTAATGGATATATAAAGATGCAACCCCTGGATATTATGACACTCTTTAGGGCTCCGTTTTGGGCTCTGGGAACGCGTCTTCTGCCTTTTACCTCTTTCGGCCCACCTGACTAAAATAGTGACAAGACAGCAATTGGTTATGTGTATTTTGGTGCGACAAGGCAAACAAAGAGGTCTACAGAACAGCTTTTATGTTTACTTTCGAGAATAAACTGCCTGATTAATAATTGGTATCTATTTATTTGTGTTTGTTTTCGTCTTCGTGTGGCTTACAGTTTACGTAGGGCTGCCTGTTGGCGTGGGTTGGCACGTGCCGCTCGTGGGCGTCGAGGGGCGCGGAGGCTACAAACCAGCGCAAGGAGAGGAAGCGGGAACTGGAGCGACGAATACGAGTGCAGCAGAAGGTAAGAAAAACCACACCCCAAAGAGTTCTCTTCAACTCGTTGATCCAAATGCTTTTCTAAACGAGACAGAAGTTTTTGTCTCGAAGCACTCACTTCTGTGTATTTTGTTTTCGGATGCTGCAGGTCGGAAGCGGGCGTTGACGGTGAAGGAAAGGGAGAAGCTGAAGCGAATGAAGGGGCAGTCGTCCCACGCAACGTGGAAACCCGAGACGTGGATGCAGCTCAGGCAGCAATACGACTGATCATTTGGCGGTCTCTCCTTGCCATCTGTGTATATCTGTGTTTGTATTTTTCTGGGTCGATGTGTGGCAGCTTTCCAGAAGGCCCTTATAGTTTTAGATGGATGGTGACAGAGTTGCTTCTCATGGCGGTCCTGCTCGCTGGTACTGCACAAACACGCATGGGTTTGGATAGCCTCTGTTGAAGCGGCAGCGTAACATTGAGGCTTATGCTTAACCCTGAATCGTTGCGGGTGACGTCCCACATACATGCGGTTGTGACGCGTGCACTTGCCTCAAATTTATTTACCTGCTTCGCAGACAAGCTGCAGTGACATCCATAAGCAGCATCATCTCTGAACGAGACTGACGTGTGTCTATTTTTTGGGTTGTGTCAATACGTGTTAAATTCTTCATTATTTCATATGCTCTAGCAGTATCCCGCCCTGGCCATACTTGCCATATGTACATCGTAATGCTGGGGAGGGTGGTAGGGGCAATATATATATACAGAGCGATCCGTGCAGGCTTTGGCCCCACGCCGCCTATCATCGTTCGGCCCAGAGCAAAACCTTCAGTCCTTAATAGGGCATATTCCATGGCGAAATATATATTTGGCGATATGTAGATCTTGCGTACAGCTGAATGTGCGTTAATAGAAAGGAGTCAAGTGAGGCGTGTGGTTTTAGTAACTGGGTACCACATGGGGATGTCTACCATCAACGGCAACCCTTTTTTCCACACTGTGATTTTTTTCTGCGCAAAGTTGCGAACCTTCTGTGTGCTGGAAATAGAGTTAACTAGTGGCACCGCTCCTTCTCACGGAGGCGGCGACGACACATCCGTCATCCGCTTTCAGCAGTTTATTGATCCAAGCATATTCATCTTTATCAAGCACGTTATCTGAAAAGGAATAAAGTGATGAAGCCTAATGGAAGATGTGGGGAGCAGCCGTTTAATTTTGGGCACAAGAGCAGCCAACTCCGCGATAGGGAAGCGTGTTGGGTTGCGTGAAATATGAGTTATTAAAGACCGTAACAACGGGATTATCAACCTGTCACTGGAGTTTTTGGGTCTTTTCGTCTTAAAATTTTGGATCTGCTGGGGAGTTAAGAGAAGTGTTCTGTTGGGGCTGGTTCGGGTGGTCCAATCGTCTCGATCATGGTGAAGTTGTCACTTTGCTCGGTTTCATGAACGAAACCTCAAAATAAAAAAAAATGCTGTGTGTTATCATATTACAATGCCACTGAAAGAAAGAAAAAATATTTTTATTATAGCCTATCAGGTGTAGATGAATTGCCAGCTGCCAGCCATCGTTTTGTAGGGCCCACTCTACCCATAGCTCATCCAGGCACTCTATGAATGCCCTGGATGAACTGCCATCTCCTTTTTAATATACTTCTATTACGGAGTTGTACCATTGTGATTTCGCTGGTTTTATCATGGCACCGGGGGAAAACTTCCTGAGTCGAGCGTTAAGACCGAGTTAACCAAGGTGGACAAAAGGCTTTCCGGTGTTACATATCCACGCTTCTTCTCATTATTTGGTTCGGCAATAAAACCTGAATTTCTAGTTTTTGATTGGATGTTAACGTGTCGCTCTCCAAGCAGTTGCCCGTACTCTGACCAGGCAGCGGTGTGCTGTACTCACCGATGGAGCTTTATTGTCAGCTGTCACAGCCGCGATGCGTTTCACAATGAACAGTTCTCCCCCATAACTAAATGCGGCATGAGGGATCCATGTGTTACCTCTCTTTTTTCAGTCGCCGGAGGGGAAAATGGCGTCGAACAACCCTCTTACGATGTGGCCTGGTGCCCCCGGCGCAGTCCTCCCTGGTCCTTTCGGAACTTCCATGTGGAGCCAACGGCTGCCATGTGCCACTGAAGCAGAGCTGAATTTTAGGAAGTTTCTCTCAGGACTCGAGCAACCATGGCTTTCGGGTCTCCAGATCCATAGATCACAGCTGAATACCATGCAGGCTCACACGATGTTTCCCCCTTTAGTTCCTCAAGAAGCTTTGGGTCGAGGCATGCTTATTCGCTTTCAATGCGAGCCAACCACTCTGGAGGTGCGTCACACCATACACGATGGCCTCAAACTTGGCACTGCTGAGAGAGATACTGGTGCCTTTGTCTGCTATGGCTGGCATCGTGCATGTATTCCATAACCTAAATGGTTTTATCAATGTGTAACTGTTATGTGGTTTAGTTACTATTGCCACTTCTCTCTGATGCTGGGCTTTTTCTATGTGCGGTTTGAGGCGCGCAGCGGTTTTATGCGTTGCACAGAGCCCTGGGCACCGATCTAAAATCATGTATAGGACTTCCTCGGGATACTCCCTCAGTCCCATCTGATAGAGCGATTCCCGCCTTGGCCCCGGTAATCCACTCTCTAGAGAGGTCCGCAGGAGTGCCGAAGGCAGACGATGGTGTCGGCATAGCGCACGTCCTTAGTGGGGATCGCGTGCCTCATGGGGTCAACGCTGCTTTAGGGAAACGATGTGGCGACATTGTTAAGGAGGACCAGGTGAAGCGGTTAACCCTACAGCTTGCTTGCATACGGAAGAAACCTGTTTCTTCTGATTAAATGTAGAGGGAGAAATTGGATATGCATTGCGTACAGGGCCAAAACGTGGACTGGTATAATCGTGAGCTTCGGAAACATGTAGGCCTTATTTTCTGGGGCCTGAAAACTCTCAAGGCAGCTGATGAGCGCACCGTTTGCAGTTTAGTGGCAGCCCAGTTTTGCACTATTGCGCTTGGCTTAGCGTGTTTGCTGCGAGTGATCTGGATTGTCTCAGCTGAAAAAGGAGCGGGACGCTGTCGCAGCGAAGGTTCGGCAAATCGAGCATGCATGGATTGAGCATAGGGACTCGAAACGGCAGCAAACGCTGCATTGCCAAACTGTCCAACGAGTGCAAGGGCGGCGTCAGCGGAATGAACACATGCAACAGTTGGCTACCCGACTTAAGCTTGATCCGGTTGTCGCTAAAGCCTTCAGGGAAGCCAATGAAGACTTGGTGGCGCTGGCAAAAACAGTGGCGCCGGAGAAGGCCTACATTTCCTGCAGTCAGGTGGTGAATTCCTGGTGGGTTCCAAGAGGCTGGCTAGCTGAATAGCTGGTCTGAGATTCTGAGATTACAGAGAGGCCACTGTAAGATGTCTACTGTTTGCGATGGACCCCCTAGCGCTTTAGTCAGTGGAACGGAACTGGTGGCGAGGCACACGCACTAGTGCCATAAGAGGCTTATAGCCTTCTGAAGGAGAGAAGGAGCCAAGGAATCCGTGCAGGATACCTGGGCGAGTAACATTCATAGCCATGAAAATCTTTTCTCATGGGAACTACGTGGAGGCGATGCTATTGGGTTCGGCTACATGTGCTGCATGCGAGAGTTACTCTTGGCTTTGGCTTGCTGTGGTGCGGTGTCGGAATCAGGAAAAAGTTTTCTCTTCAGCTTAAAGAAGACCTGAACAGGCAGCGGGAGGAGCAAGAAAAGAGAGACTTTCTGGAAGTGCATTTCTTTGCGGAGCATCATTGTTTTCTTCTTTGCGAGAATCACGCTGTAGGAGAGTTCAATTAAAGTTCATAAATCCACACACATAGTGCCGGCACTCACTTGTGCGTGTTCTGCCCTCAGAATTTTGCTGCAACGAAAATTAAAGCTGCTTTCCGAGGCCACAGAGTGCGAAGGAGCATTGCATTGAGGGTAAAACCAGGCATGCTATATTAGCCGCTGCCTAGCAAACTTTTGCGAAGCCGTCCGACAGGTTGCTGGGCTGCACTTAAGATCCAGGACTGTGCCTGTATGGATATCGATTACGTTGGCTCAGATACCAGATGTTTCATCCAAAACGTTTTCTAGACCTCATGGACAGAGGAGCTGCAAAGGGGAATGGTGGTGGAGGCGGGCCAACGGTCTGGACGCACTAAGGTATTGGGAACTACTTCTTGATGTAAGTTTGCAAGTTCTACTAAGTCGAAAGTCATATAAATTTGGGCTGCATCTTTCCTTCAACGGGTGCTCTCGTCTGCTGCCTTCTATGGCGTGTTATCTCATAGTTGAAGTTGCAGTCGCTCGCCGACACCATTACGGCGCCGAAGGCCGAAAAGCGGCTGGCTATGGAGGTCATGGTACTCTCAAAAATGCTTTTGGAGGCACGCAAGAATCCGTTGGAGGTACTGGTTATGTGTAGCATCAGTACACTTGAAGAGGAACTCTAATTTTTATAAAATATTTACATGTTCTTGTTTAACAGGAGGGCTGCTGAATAATGAAGTCCCTCTGCCAATATTTATACCATAAGCCGCACTAGATATAGGCTTCAAGGAGGCTTTTCTTGCGAGTTTCCTTCCGCTTTTTTTTCAGCCCTTCGACTCATCGGCGTCGAGGATTGTCGTGCCCACACCTGTTGCTAGCGTGGCGGCCGCGCACATCCCTTCCGAATTTAGAGGTCCAGCAGAAACTAACCAATCAAACGGAAAATCAGGATCGCCATCGGGGCTTCCGTCTCAAGCAAAAGAACATAATGGCTCTCAAGAAGATTGTAGCGTACGGATATTCGTGACTCCGTCGCCATTTGACACGCCAAGAGCACCCGGCAAAACTGAAAGCGCATCCAAATTCCCAGACGGCGTTTGCCGCCAGGGATTTATAGGCGGATATGAGGCAACCCCTGCTGACGTGATTGTTTTCCGGGAATCGGCACTGATAGTGAGATCGCTGGGGCCGTACAGCAAGATGGGCTTGAAGCCGACGAA
>JRZD01020372.1:0-12641 GCA_000826945.1 Eimeria nieschulzi
TATATATATTAAGAAGTTTAACATTCCTGCCGTGGCTGGCGGTGTACTTGTGCAGGTCGTGACGGAAGAGCTGATGGAGGACTTCCGAAACCAGGGAGGGTTTGATATGCTGTGGTCGGGCCGCGGCAGAGTTGGTGGGGAAGAGGATATTCGGCGGGCTAGGGAGGTACGATGCACAGTCCAGGGCTGCACTTTGTGTGGAAGCAACCGAGCGGGACAACACAATACTCCTTGTTCTGCCCAAGAAGGGCAGCCGGTAGCTGATACCTTGCCGGTTGGCAATCCTCTTGGTTCTGCCACCGCTTGCTTAGGAAGGGTCTCGGAAGAAGCTTCAGAGCTTGGCACGTAGACGGCGGGTATCTTTTCCAAGGCGCCAGAATAGTGGTGGTTGCTCTTTTCCTGTGCGCAGGTGTGCGAGTCGCTAGAACTACATGGGTTTGTGTTGGTAGGGGGTGACGGGTCCAACAGCAACGCTGCTTTACTGGCAGAGTCATTTGAGACGAACCTCCCGAGTTGTTGTGTAATTGGGGTGCCGAAGACGATCGATGGCGACCTGAAAAATGCTCTGATTGAAGCTTCTTTTGGGTTCGATACCGCTGCGAAGACATACTCTGAGCTTATTGGCAATCTATGCATCGACGTCAACAGCTCGCAGAAGGTTTACCATTTCGTGCGGGTTATGGGACGCAGCGCATCACATCTAGTCTTAGAATGTGCAATGCAAGCGCGTCCTAATCTTGTCTTCATTGGTGAAGAGGTGGAGAGAGAGAACATGTCGCTCGAGCATATAGTTCAAGAACTCGTGGATCTGGTCGTCAAGCGAGCTGAACAGGGGAAGATGTATGGTGTCGTTCTTGTTCCTGAGGGTCTCGTCGAATTTATCCCAGAGATGAAGCAGCTCATTAGCGAACTCAACAGCGTCTTGAAGACTGAGAAGGTGGGGGAACTGCCTGAGGACCTTAATCGTGCATCATGGCGATTCTTCTCACTGCCTGGAGTTTGTGGATTGTGGAACAGACCAGCCGTGACAGTGCAAAATATACAGCTCTGCCTTAAGCTGCGCGGGAGGGGCTCTTTTGCTTGTGAGTATCTGCAGAACTTCAAGCCAGAACTTCTCAAGACAACCAGAGCCGTATGGGATTTCTTACCCGACGTCATTCAAGATCAACTGCTCATGGACCGTGAGAGCACTGGATACATACAGGTAGGTCTTATTCGTTGTCTTTTCCACTTTTCTAGTTCCGAAGAGAGAACAGCAAGTGTAGCGCCAGAAGCTGTCGCCTTCAGGATCCTGCTTTCTTAAAGCTGCAGTGCAGAGGTAGAGTTGGGCTGAGGAGCCTGCGAGTGGCTGTATGTTTGTTGCTCGGCATGGGAGGGTGAAGGATCAGCACTGCTAGCGTTTGGGACAAACATTGATCATGTGTTGCGCAAACTGCCATTCTCGCAGGTGGCGAAGATTGCAACTGAGAAGCTTTTAATTCTGCTGCTGGAAAACGAACTGGCAAAACAGGGTAAAGATTCCGAACAGTGGAGCTTCATGCCGCATTACTTCGGTTACGAGGGCCGCTGCGCCATGCCTTCTAACTTCGACGCAAATTACTGTTACTCACTTGGATTCGTTGCAGGTGCGCAACTAGGGAGGTTTCACGGCAGAAAATGATGACTTGTAGGTACAAAGGTACCATTGTATTGCAGATAGAGCTGATGCCTAGTGCGTTACTCCGTCAACTATGAAGGCGATTCTGTGTGTTAGGCGCGCTGGTGGACAACCGAAAAAACGGGTATATGTCCGTCGTGCGGAACCTCGACCAGCACCCCACCATCTGGACACCCGCAGGTCCGCTGCCGTTATTTCCGTATTTTCGTAGCTAATACTTAGGAGCCTCCTGATAAGTAGCATCAGGCAAATGACTTTGACCGCTGGTCGTTGGCCCAGAGGTCGTTCGACTCCACGAGTAGAGCCAATGCCCTACGCACATGCACGTTAGTGGAGGGCTTAGGTGGCTGTGTGTCTTTTACGAAGGCGTTCCCTTCACGGAGATGATGTGCGTAAAGAAGGACGCTAAAGGTGTGGCTTTCCCAGCGATCACACGGTCTCTGGTTGACCTCGATGGGCCTCTCTTCAAAGTATTCTGCGAGGTATTCGGCTGTCCACGTCATAATAGCGCTGGGGTCCTTCAGCTGGCTAGGTCCTAGAATGTAGGACGTTAGACACGGCTGATCTTTGACTTCGAGGGTTTAAATCGAGTACAGCGACACAGCTTGCAGGAAGCTTGTCCGTAGCTATCTAAGGCAGATCGCTGCACGTCTTTTGCAAGGAATACAGAGACATAAGGCGATTAGGCCCTTAGGAAAGTTGTGAGGATTTGGGTTGTGCGCTTGAATAAATTTCTAAAGGGTGCATTATGGCCGATTCTTTTGGGCTGTGCCCTTTTTGCACAGGCGCGTGAACACTGGAAACATGGTGACTACTACCGTGTGCCTGGGCCAATTCAGTTTGATGGCCCAACAGCAGACGAGCCGGCATATGCCGTGTCCATCCCAACAAAAGAAGAACTGTTGCATCAGACAGAAACTATTTATAATGTCGGCGTAAGTGTCTGCATCTCTCTGATTTACTCGTGGTTGCCTCTTCATGCCTCTACTGAAGCAACGAGGGACAGTTGTTGCCAAACTTCTGCAGCCCGTCGGTCAAGTGATGGTACTCGTGCCTAACGGTGTATGGTGAACATGCCTTCTGTTCGCTTAGGTGGGAGGCCGCGTCGTCAAGAGCTTTGGGTTTCTGAGCGCGCTGCAACGCGAGCGATTGTCCCACCGCCCACCTGTTTCGCCACTATGCCTCGATCCCAAATGCAAAGCCAGACCTATGAAGCAGGTTCTCTGCAAAGATCCGTATACGCAGCGTCAGGTGTTGATGCACTACCCGTATCTGGCAAATAGCACTTTATTTTACCTCCATGAAGTAGCGCATGACAAATATACGCCGCCCATCAACTTTGGCCTCCGTGTCGGCTTCGTTCTGATCTCACGACAAAGTCCTGGAGTTATGAATGTCCTATGGGGACTCTACGACCGCCTCAAGATGGTCCAGGGCAAGTGCATCGCCTTCTTTGGCTTGAATGGGCTTATTGAAAAGAACTACATTGAGATATCGGACGATAATCTCGAGTTGTTTTTTAATCAAGGGGGTTGCGAGCTCACGGGTCGGAGCACCTCCCATTCCTTGGGGGCCGTAGAGAACCAAGAGGCGGTGCGACAAAGCTGTGAAGAACTGATGCTCGACGGTTTAGTGATGCCTGGATCGGCGTTTGCCATGTCTGAGGCTGCGTTGGTTGCCGAATACTTCCTCGCACGCCAGTGCCGCACCTCGATTATCGGCGTTCCCGCGACGGGCAGTAATAATCTGACTGGCGAGTTCATCGAGACATGCGTTGGATTTGACAGCAGCACCAAGGTGTATGCCGCGCTCATAGGCAACGTCCTTACCGATGCTGCGTCGATGCCCAAGTACTGGCACTTCATCCGGCTCATGGGCAGGCAGCCCTCCTTTGAGGTGCGGCCCGAAGGTGGTCGCATCCTGTCGCTCCACAAGTGTCTTAACTGCCTTCCTGCTTGGGCCTCTTTGCATTGAGCGTTCACGGCTGAATAGGGTTTGCGTACGGTGTCTAACTATATTTGTTTAATTGTATTCGCTGTGCGCGTTGCTATGCAATTCGCCAGGTATTGGAGTGTGCACTCCAAACCCATCCGAACGTTGTGATCATTGCTGAAGAGTACGGAGCTGCCGACAAAACACTCCTTCACGTCGTGCAAGTAAGCCTCGAAAGCCAGCATCCCGAACAGAGGTAGTACTTTGGAATCAATATGGCTATCTTGAAAGAAAACGCTGACTTTGTAGGGTCAGCAGGCAGCGGGGGTGCATGCGCCTTGGCACTGGGTTTCCGCTCCATCTGTCTGTATGCAGGATATCGCAGATGTTGTATGCCGCCGCGCCGAATTGGGTAGGAACTTCGGAACGGTACTAATTCCGGACGCACTCCTAATGCACTTACCTAACATGAAGATTCTTCTAGCGGAACTTCGAAGAATCATCAGAGAAGCACAAGACAAGGGAGAGATGAAAAAGGCGCAGGTAACCTGTGCATTCGGTCGCGCCCGGGGGGATTCCTACCTCTTATGCTTTATTCTTGAAGTTTAGTTTCTTCCTAACCATCTAAATATGTATTAGTAGCCGAACTGGCCAAAGATGGGAGGCAGCGATGTAATGGTCAGTGTGGAGGAGCTGGGTATTAACAGCCTAGATTTGCTCGTGGCAGAGCAACTATTGATGCTGAAGTTTATATGTATTTAGGAACATTGTAAATGTGTGATAGATGGTAGAAGGGAATGTTGTGGCATGATTAGAAGTATATGAGTAAGTGCCTCTATACATGAGGTGCGTGCTAAATGAACTTTACTGTGTAACAGCAACAATTGATGGACGTGGATAGCTGGGCATCGAATGAACGAGATAGCTGGAACTGGAGGTTGACTCCATGGAGCGCTGCTCTCTTCAAGACGTTTCCCAAGTTCATTCGCAGAGAATTAGTGCAAGTTGACATGGGGGAGGTATGCCTTTCGGATCTTACTTGCATCTTCTTGCTGCCAAGTATATGCTAATTCAGGAGTCGTGTGTGTGATAAATGGCAGAAGGGAATGTAGTGGCACGATTAGAAATACTTAGGTAAACTTCTTTATACATGAGGATGGTTCTGTTTCGTGGCGCCGGATGGACTTGAGTGTATAACAGCAACCTGTAGCATCTGTACGTCTGCTGGGAAGTATGCGGTGGTATTAGCTGTTGGTCCGGGCTTGCGTTGCGCTCGCTCATTGGCAGATCCGTTTCGAACGGCTTGAAACCGAGGAGCTTTTGGCACAGATGGTAAAGGAGGAGCTAGAGTACCGTGCTTCTGTTGGCCGCTATTGCGGGAAGTTCCAAGCCGTGACTCATTTTTTCGGTTACCAGGGCAGATCCTCTATGCCTTCGACGTTCGATGCAAATCTCGCATACGCATACGGGTAATCAGCCGGCACGTCGATCTCTTACAGGGACGCCTTTAGAGTGTAAAGACTAATAGCAGAGAGAGGTGTCGGATGCTAACGTGCATCAGTCCTCAGTATGCACAGAGCCTCGCCTACCCTACATAGTTGGCACGCATCGGTGCTCTGCCGTTCTGGACTAGTTTCAGAGTCTGAAACGACGGGGTGATGGAAATAAAATGTAATGAAGCCTGATGGTATTTCTATCTAGATCCGGTCCACCACGCTGCATCCTAGTCAATGGTGTAGATCTCACATGCGGGCGGCTGCATGGTGGGGACATGCTTGTGTGTTGCAGGAACCTCGCATCGATTTTAGTAGAGTCTGGTGTGACCGGTCATTGCTGTAGCATCCGCGGCTTATGTGGTGATCCAAAAGAGTGGCACCTGGGTTCCGTGCCCTTCGTATCGCTGATGCGGCTGGTACCGAATGTACAAGACAATCCAACGCTGACTGCAGAGACAAAAGGATCAGGCACTGCCCTGACCGACGGGGGTGTGGACCGTGCGTCCCGTACGCCGAGCGTTACAGAGCAGCCGGTCATTCCGAGTTCAGAAGTCAGCCTTGAAGGCAAGGCATACAGGTACGTGACGTGCAAAATCTGCCGTTGGGCAGCAGGCATCGTATGGTTATATGGTTAACCACGTTTCTCTCTCTCTTTCTCGCTCTCGCTGTATATATATATATATATATATATATATATATTTGTACCGGCATATGCGTTGGTTCCGCCCCAAAAGAGCATGCATACTCTCTGGTGTTACTTCGTTTGGCGGCGCAGGTGGATGAAGACAGCCTTAGAGCAGTGGATGATGGAAGATCGCTTTTGCAATCCGGGGCCGATTCAGTTTTCGGGTAAGTCTTCTTAGTCCCGGCGTCCATGTAGTTTTTCCATCCGACTCTCAAGGGTGGCAACAATCCGGCGATGCGCAACAGTCTAAGTCTTTACAGAGCTCGTTTGTAGCCTTAATTACATTAGCAAGGATGCGCATCAACAGGGAAGGCCATGAGGTAAGGTTTACTGGTTCGATGTGCTTGGCTATTTGCGCACAGGCGTGGCAGCTTCATTCTACAACCGCGTTCTCTATGAGGAACAGGCAGAGTACTTTGACATGGTACGACGCGTGGAATGCTATACCAACATTCTACAGAATACGTGCAGCTTCGGCGTCTCGGACCACATTCTCAAGCACGCTTTCGTCTCCTTGACGGGGTTGCTAATGTTGGTGTTTCACTCCGACGAGCTGACCACACGCATGCCGGCCCTTGGCCAAAGCGAAGAGAGAGACTTTACCGACCTCGAGCCCGTAACGCAGCGGAAGTCGACGTGGAGGGAAGCGAACCAGCCTGGGCGCCCCTCCTCATTTTCGAAGCAGCTTGGCGGCTAAGGAGCCGCATTGACTGTTGGGTTACTGCTGGAAGTAGCTCCATTTCTCAAAGTTTGGCCTTTGGGTATGTACATTTAGGACTCGATTCGGATACTTCTTATTATTAGTATAAAGAATAACTGTCACTGAGTCACAGCTATCAGTGGTAATGGTGCTTGATTATATTAGCTTTTTCTGCAGAGGGAGTCTTGAGTGACTGTCTTCCAGAATGACTTTCGCTTATAATTCATGTTCAAACACTACTACCATTCATCTGCTTTTAGTACGAGGCTGCATATGAAAGGCTTGCGACACATCGAGGCGGGGCTCTTTCTTGCCGTTGAAGGCAACAGTGAACAAGATAATTGGTGCATTTGGGCTATCAAGCCTGGGTTGGAGGTTGTTTAATTTGCCCGCTCATTTCCCGACCCAGAACTAGGTCTAGTTACCCTCACTTGTTCCGTTTACCCTAACTGCGTACAAACTTGCTTAACCAGCGAGTAATCTCTAGACTACTGCGATCACAAACAGCTGAGTGCTAAACACTATTCCGTAGGTGACAGTTCAAAGCCAAGGGCACATTCTGTATCACGCTCGGGCACCAACGCATGGGTGGGCTTCGGCACAAAATAATTTCCAAGTTATTTCGAACAAAAAACGGGCTATAGGAGTTTTAACAAACCCTGCTTTCAAAGGCAAACAAAAAAAACTGGAGCCTGGAGGTGTTCACCCCATGACTAGTGTAAGGTTTTCTCAGTTGGAATTTGATGGAGATGCTGAAGTCTTACCGTTCACTCGGCGATGTGCACAAAGGACATGCTGCGCCACCGTACTGTAGGCACTTTCATCATTGCTAACGGTAATGTAGTCCGCAGCTTCTTTGGCAGAAGCGCATGCATTGGCAACCGCCACCGATACCCCTGCCAACTGGAGCATTTGGACATCATTCTCACCGTCGCCCATTGCAAGTAGCTGGCGTGGGGTCATATTGAGGTGCCCGAGGAGCACCTTCGCTCCCACCGCCTTTGACACTGAAGGGTTAACAAACTCCATGTTCCAGTCCAGGGGCCGCACGCAACGCAGCTGGCCCGTAAGTGCTTGCTCTAAAACTGGGCGAACCTTATCCGTAGACTCTACAGTCCCGCAAGCCACCAGTTTCACGAAACGGGTTGCTGCGAATTGTTCGAATGGCAGCTCTTCAGGCTCAGGCTCTTTGAACACTAGGCAGTTCTTATTGGTAAACTCATTCCTCTCCATGCAAACAACCCTATCTGCCGTGTACCCCAATGCATTCCTCAGGATCCCCAGCTCCCTCATCTTGTCTAGGAGTTGTTTTTGAGCGGTAGCCGAAATCTCCGTGTACGACAGCAACTCACCATTCTTCCCGTAGACAACGCCACCATTAAGATATATCCCAGGAAAACCATTGTACCTCATAGTAGTCCGGCAGGCTGAAGAAAAGCAAGAAAGAGTGCCTTGCCGGGACCGCCCACTAGCAATAGCGGTGGCAATTCCCGCGGCTTCAATTTCTCCAAAGGCCTTTGCATTTGCATCGGATACGTTATGTTCGGAATCCAGAAAAGTGTAATCGAAGTCTGTTAAGATTATTTTCACGTCCTGTAGGCTGTTGCAAGTAGAGATATCCATTGGCTCTCTGCGTAAGTTGTGCAAGCTGCGCAAGACAGTGTGAAGATTAAAAAAACAAGCTGTGCCAATACAGAGCCACAATACGCGAGAAATAAAATAATTTTGTTTAGCCGACTACAAAGTGATAGTACGACATATAATGTAAAGCGTGAGGTGACTGGAAGGTGCTGAATAGGATGGCCAGCTACACCATCTCTACTCTAGACTTGTTCGGGGCTCCTGCCGTTGTACACAGACATTTCTCCAGAGTTGACTGAAACCTAAAAGGACACGACTCAAAAATTTTTGTTAAAGATTTTGTGGGCTGTTTTTGTCGCTCAATACGCCCGGTTTTAAGACGGTGGGATATCTAGGGCAATCCGCCAGTACTGTTATTCTAACAGGCTAAACTGCGTATTTGTGGTGTGCACCTTACATCTTAAAGGTTAGTCCACCTGCACATATACACACACATTATGCACGACTGGATAGAGCAGCATTAGCCAGCATATTTAACCTCAGGCTGCCCAAGTAGGGAAGGCAAGCACCCCAGTTGTAGAAGTGGATGAGCCTAAAGGAGGTGTCGTGAACATCTACGAGCTACTATCCTCGTTTACAGCTTGCGGATTTTAGCTTACTGGAGGCCACTAATTTGTTTTATGTCCAAGTTTATCTCCTCTGTTACACCCTGGATGCCATACTTAAGGAGAATAAACTGGAAAGAAGCAAATCGATTCTCAGTTGTGTCGAAGGCTTCTCATTTTCAGCTAATTTCCGATCCAGCTCTTGTTTTTGTCGATTGGTAGTCTGTATATTCATGCTCTCAAGCATAGTCTGTAGTGCGACGGCGTACGATCTGGCCTCGCGGATAGTTTGAAACCGGTCTCTAACTCCGAGGCGCCGCTCAGTGCCGTTTCCAGCTGAGTCGAGACACGTCCTCCTCTAATTGCGTGACGGTTGTGGGTGACAGCGAGGAAGCCCTGAGCCTTCACTCGTGCTTGTCGCTCCTCAGCCTGGTTGTGTGCAGATTGCAAGAACCTTTGCTGGGAGGCCGAGATCTCACTGCAAGCCATTGCCTAGCACGCTTTTCCGAGGCCTTAAGTTGTTTTAACGCTCTCATGAGGGAGGCCGTATGCTGACGGGCAGAATTGTACAGCGGAAATGATGCTATTTCCTGATTTGCCTGCACAGTTATTTCCTGGAACAGCTGGGTCTCTACGCCGTCCTGAAAGAAGTTGACGGCCGTGGCGACGTGGTCGGAAGTAGTACCGTCACGTTCATGCTTAAGACCCATTTCCCGTTTGGTGTTAAGTTCATAATTTATTCATAGAACGAACAATTTTCAATTAAGTGCAACAGATACCCTTAATTACATGGGGAACGTTTGTGATTCACCAGAGAATAGCTGTCCTTAGATTGCTGCTTAATCCCATTCCTTACTTGATCATTATTACTTAAATACTATTCAGTACTATCTGGTGTGTTGGCACTTTATACGTGTACCAGAGTCACTGATTTTAATGGATAAGCGTTTATTAAATTGAGCTAATCGGTAAAGAACACTTTAGAGTGTTCATCTGCCTTATCTATTGTAGTGTTGGCACAGAACGCACACTGTACTCGTAAACCGCGCTTAACCCACTATGCACAACTTCTCAAACTCACACCACCTAAACCCCATCTAGACACACTCCTTATATCAGCGCAACCCCATGCAACTGTAGTCCATTATAGAAGCAAGCCCAGCTAGACTCCACTAAACATGAAAAAAAAATCAGCCCCATAAAATCACTCACATATCCTAAAAACCGTGTCACAGAAAACAAGGCAATCCTCTGCCTCCAGTTCCTGTAGTCCTCGCAAGCATAACTACAGCCTGAGCATGTAAAATATATTGTCACTTCAGTGCCAACCTGGAGGGCAAGACCTGAACCACCGAACACATCTTGTACTTCGCGGCCTTGCCACTTCTCAGCCACAATCAACCAGGCCACTCTGGACCAGACAACACTTCCAAGGCCACTTCACTGCGAATACTTTTGGCCTATAACATTCAAGTTCCTCAAACACAGGCTTGGAGCTCCCGTTCTTAAGTGGGGTATCGATAAAGCTGGGCGACTAGACTCGGCCACGTCACCGACCGCACCTTCTTCCGAAGTGCTAGCCGATGCAGCGGCGAGCCACTACGGACGTATCGAACAGGCTCAGCCGTACGTACAACCGAATACGGGGATGACCCGCGCCCACAGACATTTCATGTCACCAGAGTGGTTCATTCCTGTGAAAGGGCTTCCCGTTAGAGCCACATTTTCATTTCCCATGAGTCGCGCGACCCAGCCTAGTATCTGTACTCTAGATGCTAGGCTGGTACGCTCAGTTCTTCCGTACTCGCTATCAGCTGTTCGGGCGAAGGGAGGCGGGGAAGGGGTCTCCTAGGCCATTCAGCTTCCTATACACTACAGTGGGAGTACCGACCAAGCCCGCCTGACTCAGGAGGAGGCCACGGCAGAATTCGCTTCGGTAAAGGCGGAACGCCATTCACGTCACATCCAAGAAGCACGAACTCCACCAGCTTCAGACGCGGTAGCAACAGAAATTGTGTTGTTGTTGCGATAGCGTAAAGTATCTAATAACGAATTGCAAGCATATGCAAAACCCTACGATGATTTAGCGGAAGGATTGAACACAGCGTCCGAAAGCATCCAACCGAAAGCGGTGAAAAAGGCAGCTGGGAAATGCTATAGCCCTTCGTACAGCTAGCCGCGTTGTGACGGGAACGAAGCTCATTCGCTGCGAATTTGGTTTGCTCGCGGACGACAGAACGCAAAGGTTCAGGGGGTGATAATACAAGGTTCCGCAAGGTATATGCAATACAGTTACCAGATGGAGTAATAAGAATGGCGGCTTTGAATATCGGTCAGCACCCTACACCGTCTGCCGGAGCTATCATACGACTACCATGGACTCTGCTAAAAGAATTCCTATCACTACTAAGCAGCGTCCTCCTATAGAACGCCTCATTTACTGCTCGCCAAAAGCCAGCGTATAGCTGGAAGCCCAGTGGTTTTTAGTCATGTTTGCAATGGGCGAAAGGAGAGCTAAATTCCGACAACACTACACCCAGCACGTCGTTGCTATCCCGCTCTGGCTTCATCTAAGGTGATTAGCGATGTTTTCTTTATCGGGCTCCAATATTGTTGCTCACATAGTATATATAGGTCATCCCATCCATCGACGTTGTCCCGCGTGGATTGTTTTTGCCTTGCCGTCCCAGTTATTTACCAGGTTCGGTTGCCAGAAACAGCCGTCTCCTGTTGTAAGCAACGATTACAGCTCTTTGTACACACTGTACATGCTCTTATGAGAGGTATTTAAAACCCAAATGCGAGCAATTTACTGTGCGCACCTCGCTCTGTCCCTGCTCTAGAAGTTCGCCTTCGCTCCTTGTGGGCTTGGATAGGCAGCTACTGTGCGACAGCCTATTTCCGGCAAGACAGAAAGGCCAAAGGTCACAGTCGCGTTCGCTGAAAGCTCATATAATTACCGATTCGCTTCATCGACCTTGCCATCTAAAGCTTGCGCGTCTCAGCAGCAAAAAAGACATTAGCAAAGCTAACACCACAGGACAGTTAGCTCGCACCAACCCACATCTGTAGAAAGCCACCGGGAAGTTATATCCGTGTCCAAGCATTGTCTACATCTAGCTACGTGTCATCCCTCTCGCAAGGGGAAGAGGGCTAGAGCTGTAGCTAGCTAGATAGCAACATGGGCACATGTCTCTGCTGCAGCAGCATAAGGAACAGCAACCCCAGAGCCAAGAGCTAAACACCTGTGCCTCCTCTTGGCCGAGTCGTCAAGCTCCCAGTTGTCTAGATCTCTCCTATACAAAACAGATATGCTAATCGGCACCCTCAAGTGTCCCGTGGCCGAAGCGGCTGTTCTTCACTGAGAAGCCTGCAAACGAAACACGGCATTTTCGCGTGGTAACATGCTCAGGTGGAGTGTATACACATATATACTTAGTTGGTATCTCTGCCATATTTGCTTATTCCTGCATATAGTGGAGAATGCAGAGATAAATAGTCAGAAAGGTACGCGATGCACGCACAAAATCCCCCATCTGGGCAACGAAGGTGTGACGACATGCGGTGATAAGACAAACACAACACGGACATGAATGCCAGGAACGCATGCAAAGCCATGCAGAGAGTAAACCATGAGATAGAGAGAAAACAAAGGGAAGAGAACAAAAACGACACAACACATATTCTTACTTACCAAGCAATGAGGGATCAATGGGGCGGGCCTGCGGCTTCTTTTTGCGAGATCTTCCCTTCCCCTGTGTCGTCTCTGCGCTGCCTCCTGCACGAAGACAGACAACGAAACATCTCCATCAATGCAACCCAAGTGATCCCAAGTGATAGCCTCTTTCTCCGATGCGCTCTTCTTAACGTAGTCCCTCTGCTCCCTTCTGTCTATCCACCACTGATTTCTGAACCTTGATCTCCACCGTTTGAGCAGCGAAACAGAAATTACAAGGAAGAGAAACGCACCCTGATGGCCTGCTTT
>JRZD01020373.1:0-12631 GCA_000826945.1 Eimeria nieschulzi
TATATCGTATACTCTGTGAACGTGCGTGTGGCCGCAGCTGAATCCCTCTTTGGGTATCGTACCGGCGTGCCGTTCCACGCAGCAGTGGAGCGCGAACGAAACACAGAAGTGAGCTCCAACACAACCTATCGCAGCCGGCCAGGGCTTAGCCAAATATTCAGCTGCACTACTAATTGTGGCTGTTTGGCAGGCTAATGAATCTTACTGTCTACATCAGTCAGGCATTGACTTGCGGGGGTGGTGCGCGCAGGCATTAGCAAACGCGTTGTTAGTAGCCACAGCATTTCCGTGGACTGTGTGCTTCTTCCTCGTAAGCTCTACGGTGTCTTCTGCGGTGTCTTGAATTTAAAAACCGCAGGTCCTTTCTTTCAGCCCATCAAACTGTTGTAGCATTTGCGTGTTCCCCCCGTGAGCCTGCTCCTAATCTCCTTGCTCACATTGTGACTCAGTACGGACTGCTGCACTTCACATATCCGAACGACTCAATTGGCTACGAGAGCTTCCGCGCTGCTAGCAGCAGAAGGCAGGCAGAGAAGGGAAACACAACCACCGCATATGCGCCGTTGTCGACCCAGCCTTAACCGGATCCAGAGTCAATGAGGGAGCAGTGTTCAAAAACATGCAATATCGCATAGCATCAATTGTGGACAGCTTGCCTCCAGGTTTTGGAGTCCGCCTCACAAACGGAAGTGGGGGCAGCGTTTCCTAAGATTTCTGCAACTCATCCCACGCAGCGAACCGCTCCCAGGTGCGCGAGGGGCCGCTGGCTGCTCTACTCCAGTCACAACTACCACCAAGGCTCAAAAAGCTTTGACCAGACGTATGATCGAATCGCATAGCTAATGTCAGCGAGCACGCGCGGTCACGAGCACCAGCTTTACCGCCGCTTGTAGGCACAGGGCTGCAGCAGTTTCCCTGCGAGTTCCGGTGTCTTTCTGCTCGGCGATCTCCTCTCCTTGGAAAACTCCAAGAGGATGAAAAAGGAGGCCAGATCTTCCTGCATGCAAGAACGCAGGCCACCAAGTAGTTGAACAATCACGTTTTGTCCTAGACTGCTCAGCCTGCTCTTCTTAAGCATTCCCCAAACTGACGGGCAAATCTCTCCATTTTTGCCGCTGGCAGCGGCAGTCTCCTGGTGCCGTACGTCTTACGATTTATTACAAACCTGCTTATTGTTTTTTAATCCCAAGCCTTCAACGGCCGCAATGAACTCCGGTAATGAGTCGATACGCGATGATACTTCCGCTATCACCAAATGACCTCTGAAGCCACAAATCGCCAGCATTTCCCTGTATAAGTTGCACCATCTGTTCTGCGCTGCATTCGCTGCTTTAGCTGTTAAGTTCAGACAACCCCATCGGCGACATGCCGAAGTGGAGATGTACACCACAGTGCAGTCGCCAACAATTTCATGCCAGGGAAACAAAACGGCCAGTGGGACAGAGTCAGCGTCCAAGAAGCAAAATCACAATCCGTCGCCGTCAACGTTCACTAGAGGCCAAATGCATGCATGAGATTGGCGTCTTGACGGAAACACACCGTAGCAAGCGCTCCTGAGAGTAGCTGGGGCCTATGCACGCACCTGCCCTTAAAACCGCTTAGGCTCACCACAGTTGGGCTGCGTTGGCTACAAGAAATTGTGCGGCGAGGCGCGGTGCCTGGCAGTAGGTCAGCTGCAAAGTGACAAGAGCGGCGGGCGTTGCATGCTTGCTTACCTTGGCTTCAGGACTCTGTGGGCCTCGCGTAAGAAGGCTGGCCAGTCTCGACCCATCAGACTCAAGCAGAAAACTGCCACATCCAAACTTTTATTTGCCAAGGGGACCTGCAAATTCGAAAGCACAGGTGGGAGTTTAACGATACCTCTTACAGGCATGCATCACTAGAAAGACGGGGCCCTGACTATTTCGATATTCAATGGAGGCGATAAAATTGACATAAGGCAGCCTTCAAGTTCCATGGAGAGGCAAGTCGAGCTCGACTGACATTGGAAATGTCGCAGGCTGTTATGCGCTCGTTCGCCGCCACCAAATCAAACGAGTAAAATTTCCTGCGGAGTCCACAGACCCATAGAAGATGCTGCATGAAGCTGAATGTAATAGCACCATAGTCAAAACGTATTAAGCACTGCTATGAGATGGAGAACTGCTCCTACCTGTCAGGAAAGCGCAGAGCAAGCGTCGCCTCGCCACAGCCGAAGTCGCCTGTGCTGTACCGCACTGCACGCATCACTGAAGTCGACAGTGAAAAGGAACAGTTGGAAAATCTGGGAACTTCTGCCCTTGCCTTACAACCCACAGTTTTGTACTGTGTATGCCTGCATGGTCTGCGACCTGCCATTTCTACAACCAGACCTACACCCAATGTTTAGGTTGCTTCTCAAGCCAGTGAGCGATACTGTCCAGAGGATTCAAAGGCCACCTTCGTACTTGCGCTCGATAACCTGCGTGATACTGACAAAGCCAGAGCCGCACCATCCAGTAGCTGAAGAAATCAAAAAGAAATATAATGAAGCGCTGCGGTATGCAGCAAAGCTCGCGGTAAAAGTAGAGAGGCCAAGAACTTTCTGGATAATCATTCTATCCCTCTTCAGCCCACACAAAGCGAATATATATGCAAGAAGGAATGATTGGCTGACTGCGGAGCGCTACGGCGGTTGGTTCAAGCGAAACTCCAGGGAAAACTCACAAGATCAAATAATTTTGGATCTTTCTGATACTGTGCTAACGCATCCTTCCCTTCTTTAGTGTAAAGAAATTCATTGAGAGACCGGAATCGGCCTCCCTGGAGTCGCTCTAGTAGCGTCGCAGAGCCACTTTCTGACATCCCACGGCTAGTAAATTGTTTCAGCATCAGCAGCCTTTTCCCTTCCTGCTGCTGCTCAGGAATAAGCTCCTCCTGCTGATTGTTTTTGTCTTGATTCTGAAGCGGACAAGACCCGGCATAAGCGGTCATATGCTGAAACGAGTTGCTGTGTTTGCTATCCTCATGATGTGACGCATCGCCTCGCGAGTTGCGTTTTCTTTCGGGTTTATCCGTATGGCTGTTCAGCAAGTCCTGAAGTTGCTCTCCCTGTTGTTGCTGCTCCAGCTGCCTCTTCTTATTCATGCGTTTGCGCTTTTTCTCTACTTGACTTTCCACTGATTTGCATCCTTCCGATTCGTCTCGGCTTTGCTCTTGTCGAATCTTCTTTTCCAGTTTAATTCTGTCAATTCTTTCTAAGTGAGTTTCTTGAACAAAGGATGCTAGAGACATGCATGAAGGTATATCCTTCCTTTCTGAATTTCGTCTTTTTTTCTTAAGAATAGGTGACGTATGCTCCTCAGCATGTGGTACACCAGTAGGGGCAGCATAGCGGGAAACGGTGAAATTCCGGTGTTTCAAAGATTCCACCGGTGGCTTCCATTGTTTTCGAGTTTCTTGTGATGGGTTCACACTAAACCGGCAAGTTTCTCCGCAGTTTTGACGTTTGGACTTGTAACGCAGGGACAGCATCGCTGCAGCGGTACTACCGACGCAGCGGACTCCCAGAGCTGAGGCACTATCTAATACCTCAATACTGCTATCACACACACATAAATAAGGCCCGAGGACCTGTATTCTTCAGTGATGGCTGGAAATGTCAGGCCGAAGGAAAGCCAGTTATCGGCTGCGAGGGCTAGTACACGGAGCCCTGGGACGGCGTGGCAAACAGAGCTGTCTTAAAGCCAATATCTCTTCTGTCAAGTTCTCTCTTAGAAGGGAGAAACATGGAGGAAGTGGTTTAGTCAGAGGGAAAAACTGGATGCATCATTGACCTCAATATGCTCGTGGACTGTACAGGATCTGTGGTCAAACCCCTACCACTCTTCATCCTCGAGCAGCTCATAATTATGAAAACTCCACATTTCTGACTGGGACTTAACTGTGACGCTGTTAGGTTGGGACAAGAGCCTTAGCGCAAGTCCCAAGTGTCCCGGCGCATGCTAGGTTCAGCAGGAGCCTTGAATAACGTTGCAGGATTTAGTGTTGTACATAATATATCCCTATTATTGTGTAGGCTCATAAAGAAATAAACTATTTCGCCGGTGAAAGCACCCCGTGAAAAAAAAGGAAAAAATGTGCCCAGCTGCAAGGCCTTAGGTAATGCCTTGAAACCAGTACAGCATGCAGAAGTAAACCAGCAAGCGGCATACAACGGAATTTAATTCCTCATGGGGGATGTGTCCTTTTTTCACTGGGTTACAACATGCGGCCAGGCATTTAAATTCCGTCGGTGATACGCTTGGAGGACGGCACTCGAGTTTCAATCAAAACCATATGTGCGTAATCGCTTTCCAGTGAGGCTGCGACCAGCGCATGCAACAAAGGCTGTAGACCTGAGGTGGAACAGGCCCGCTGAGCGCCACAGTCCATGACTTGAATGGCATGCCGTCCCGCAGCACAATTAACTAACCCGCATCTGCTGCGTGCAACAGGCATCCCAAAACAAGCACGCGCATGGGAGGCAGGCCTCTGCACGTAAGCGGCATAAACTACACGGGGCGACTATTCGACGGCTGAAGACAGGAATCTTCGGTCTCCCGCAAGCCGCGCTTGAAACTACAGCGTTCTCTAACAACATTCGCAAGCTAACATCTGGAGGTGCTGCCCACAGCCTAGCCACCGCACTTTTCAAGACATATATGATGTGCGACCAAAGGGACCTTGAGCATAGACGTCAAATGGGCTGCTGCTAATGAGTTGGTACATGGTGGAACAAGCGATTCATTGCCTTCGTAGGCAGTGCCCATCCCCATAGATGCAACGTGCGTTCAAAATGAGAACAGAAAAATTGACAATGGGACACAAAATGATCAGCCGAGAAGATGGCGCACAAAAAGAGAAGCCGACCAGAAAATCGCCGTGTCATGCAGAACCCCCTATATTTCTTGAAACTGTGGATCGTTCCTGTACCTCCAATGTCGCGGCTAGCACTTGACGGATGCACGCAAATTTGCATTTCCATCTACTCACGAATATGGACGTCACTCGTGGTGCAGCTGCCGTGTACGTGATACCTTTCACCACGTGTCGTCTGCGACACATCCTCAGCGGAAGTTGTCCTGTATACGTCCGCTTCCCTGATGTGTTAATAACTGTTGGATGTTGGCTTTCTGAATACCCTGAATCCCCGCGATTAAATCAAAGCGAACATGAGGGGCAGCCAGCGGCCGACTTCGGACATGATCAACGGGTCGCTAGCGGCAATTTGCCCTGCGTTGCAGAGCGACGCAACGGCTTCGTAGACGTTTCTAGCTTCGGCATTTTGAACGTTCACTAATTCTTCTGTCTGTTCCGGATGCGTGCGAAGGCTAGTTAGCACGAGCAAGGTGAAGTGTTCGCTCGCAACGGCTCTGCTGCGCACTGCCGCCAGAAGTCTAATAAGACTGCTGTTTAGCTTCTCATCTTTCCCAAGCAAACCATTTTTCACAGCCGCCTCCCAAAGGTCCGCTGCCATCCTTTGTCGGCGCCGGGCTTCCATTCTCTTCTCGTATTGTTCAACTAGTGCAGAGTCATGTTCCGTATTTCTATCCGCGCCTTCAATGGCAATCTGCGCCTTCGCCACTTCATTTTCCAGGCACATCAAATCCATGGCCAACACGAAAGGATCGAGCTTGACTGCCTCTCCTTCTTGTAGTGCGCTAGCCTTTTCAATCATTGTATTCAGTGCTGACATGAAATGCTCTCTAATTCCGCCCCATTCTTCGGCGGAAGTAAGAAATAAAATGCTAGTGAGTGGCTGTTCTTTAATGTTATGGAACGAATAAAACAATTCTCTGGTGACAGGCACTTGATTCTCCTGCTCCGGCTGAAGATTGACAGTTTGCTTTTGGATTGCGGGGTACTCCGAATGTAGTGGCTCAAAAACGGATTCTGTTCCAACTCGTCTTTGCTGTTTAAGAAGTGTAACAGGTATAATAATATAGAAAAGAAGGAGGGCAATCAGCGCTGAGACAGTCAAATTTCCGGCGAAGCCACTGCCTAGCCCAATGGCCGTACTGAGTGTCTTTTGGGGTGGTTTTACACGTTGTTCGATAGCAAGATCTCTATTTTCCAGGCTTTTCGGTTCCACCGCTGTTCTCTCCCCCACAGTTGTCTCATCTACAACGTGGGCTGAGACAGAATAGGTCTCCGAAATGTTTGGAGTAACCGGCCCCATTTTTGCCAAAGCAGCTGCACGTTATATTCGCATGCAAATAATCGTACAGAAATATCGATAAACAATGAAGGCAACTGTTTCGACTGCATGCAACACCAGTCACCTTTCAGTTATAGGGGCTTGCGAACGTTGCTTCGGGCATCCTTCGTTTTAGGCGCAGACCCCTTACCACACATAAAAAATGAAAAAGAAAATCTGTTTTCTACTGCAACAAACAGATGGAAGATCGTAACGGTGACCTTCGCAGATCAGGGTTTACTGGACATTCCAATTCACAACTCCCATTCTCTCAACCAAAGGCATAGAAGCCGAAAGCTGCTTTCTATTAGAATTTCCTTAAGAGAAGAAACATACAAATTTTTAAGGTTCCCGTTAATGCCAATGTCTTCCACGATATTCGTGGCGACTCAAGGTTTTGTGGCATGACACCACAGAGGCAGTCTGTCCCTCTTATGGGGCGCCCTAAACTCCCTCTGACGGAGAATGCACCATTATCCCTTGAAGGAGATCAAAAAACTTTTACAATTTGCCAGACTAAATTTGTTTTGGGATTTGAAATCCCGTAATACGCATTCACTTCAGCTAGAGGTAGATGGGTTGGTTTTCTCATCAGAGTGGAGGCTTCACGATTTAGGAAACAAACGTTCAGTCACCTGCATATTTTGGCTTTCCAGAAGTATCATTTATTAATGTATTTTGAAGGTTTGAAAGGAAGCGAACTCTTCATAATTGACGATAGCAACTTCTATTAGTATCTGGGAGCGTGTGGCTTTCCAGATACCCATATTTAAACTTAGATCAACTTTATATCTTTCAAGGGATCAGAACAACGCTTATTTTTTTGCTTTTTACTTGTTGCAGCCTCAAACCTGGGCCCATTCATGGGGCAAGCAAGGGAGGCCTGCTGCGCTATATTAACATCATCAGAGAATATAGTGCACCCAACTTTCAAAGTGATGCTACGGGGTATTGCAATTCCCTCACCAACTTAAGGACATGGAGGTCCCCATTTTTAATTTTGTACAAGGGGATCTGGGTATCCGCATTATACGTGCTAATCAGGAGGCAGCTTCAAAAGTAGCTCGTCTATCGAAACTTGTACGTAGCAGCTCATCTCCATTCTGCGCAGGTCTCAAAGGAACTGGAGGACACACAACAAAATCTTCATGAAGGAAAATAGGGTGGTTTAGACGGGAAAATGATGTTATAAAGACTTGAGTAAAAGGGACGCTAGATCACCAACGTCCCTTACAAGAAAGGAATGCTTTTCAAAATCCGACATGTTGTATACGGGGAGGGATGCGGTTGAAGTCAGATCTGCTGCATCCAAGCTCTGTTTGAACTTTTCGTCCACTTGGAGATCTCAACTATTAAAAATCTGAAAACTTCTCGAATTATTTTCTCGTAACGAAGCACAGAAAAAGGTCTGCTTTTCAGGTCTCCTAGAGGTCTCATAAGCCCAAGAACTTTATGGACTCAACACTGAAGGCTTGATACAAAAAGCGATTAATCAAAACTAACAATTTGGACTGCTCTTACCATATGAAACGGTGTATGTTAATAGTTGTAGGCGTTCCCGCCCTATACAACAGAGCAGGTTTCTTACCTGGAGGTTCCGCTGACACTTCTCGGCTCCTCAAAATATGCCCAATATATAAAAGGTAAAAAAAAGCAGTTCCTCACACAATGAGAGGCAAAGTCCACACAGGAGAGCTCTGTGGGAAGCTCCTCACTTTATTCTCTGCACTATATGCGCGCCAGCATCGAGCCGCGATGCGTGCACCATCCTGCTGGATCCTATGGGGGTCCCGCAGGCCCCATAGTGTCTATTCAGGCCAAGAACATTATGGACCTGCTCATTATAAACACCCGTAACCGAACAAGTTCTCTCTGAGGCCTTTTATACGGTTAATTAATCATAGAGAGGGAGTTAAACTTTCATACTTGAACCTTAATGAAGAAATGTTGAAACAAGCATTGCTGGCGTTGAGAGCTAGCAAGTAGTGTGAGAACCATTCCTATATAAAAATATATTTTGACCGGCTGGTCCCTTAGGGGCTACTTTGGGGCTGGAGTAAGGATGCGTGTCTCCTTATCGATACCCTCAAATGCCTAATCAACGCGAACCCCAACAACAGCTCCCTGCCTACGTTTCGTCCCATAATTTAGTTTAAATGAGACACACGCCTCAACCCCTTTTACGATGGGGTAGGCAGTGGATAAGCCTCAGAACCTCTTCAACGATTAGGAGTGGCTCGGCGACCTCTTGTACACAGCATCGTTGTGCGTCGAAAGGCCTAGAACTACCCGATGGTAACGATATATTCTAGCGCAAAGTTTTTGGTTTTGTATATCTGGGTGTACGCACCTTTGTCAGGTCTTTCACTTAGGCCTGAGACACTTTCGAACCCCGATGCCGTCCCTATCCACAGGTTCTGGGACGCGCAGGACGCTTTAAATAACACGAAGAATACATAAAAGACGTTTTTAAGTAAACAATAATAACGTTTTGTCTGAGAGCAGAAGATTGTTATATCAACAGTCAGTCTAAAGTTCTGTCGTATCCGTTGAGGTCAGGTCCCCACAAGTGGTCTCGATCCCGCCCTCAGGCCTTAAGGCTTTGGGGCTTGTCTTGGGCCTTAATGCCTTGACCTTAAGGCCTTGGCCTCAACTGCCGATCTTTAAGTCTCGATCCTCAAGTCCCATAAGTGCCTCTTTAGGGATTTGGTTAATATCTTTTTGCAAGTCTCGCACGAAGAAATTCTTTTTATATTCAAATTAATTAAGTATTAGCTTAGCTAGTTACAACATTTTTTAGGTTAACATAATGTTAAACAAGGCTGAGAAGGGCACACGCTAGGCCTTCGACTCTGCCTGAGCCCTGAGTGTAGTGAAGTTCATCGGTTATATTATCTGAAGGGTTAGGAAGTCTCCTCACATGGCTCGATCGGAGACTATTTTTTTATACGTGTAAAATATTTGTTAATAAGTAAAATTAAAGAGACTTTGGGGTTTGAATTGCGTTATAGCGAGTGCGAGGTAGTGCAGAGAGCTGTAGGGGCATATACAGTCAGCCCCATAAGTTGGTGAGCGGGCATTCTGAATAATGGGTTCTGAGCTTGAGGTAAATATTAAATTATAATTCTGAAACAAACTTAAGGAGGTTAGGAGAATGAAATTAAGGAAAGGGAAGGATTTAAGTTATGTTTGTCTTGGGCTGACATGGTAAGTCACCCCCTATGCCTAAGGGTTGGGCTAGGTAGTGTCTGTTTGTGGGCGTGGGCATTCTCTAGACGCCCAGCTATTTTATAAAATGTATAATAACTATTATAATGAATATTGAGTTGAGCAGGAAGCAGGTTCTAGGGATGAAAACAGGTTAGATGTTGGCGTGTGCGACGAAGGCTATAGGTGCGTGTCTGGTGATTAAAGTTGCGAAATTAAAGCGCATGCATAAATTCATACGAATATTAATAAATATGTGTATTTAGATGTCTTAGGGATGGGACTTGAGTGTGTGCATCCCTTGACACTACTTGAGTGCGGTGTTCTAGGAGCCTGGGGATGAGAATTGCGCTTTGAATTATGGGCTGTTCGTGAGCTAGCCTAATCTATTTATTACGTTAAATTGATTATAGGCATAGTTGTACATGAATAGATGTTTTAGTGGCGATTTAAGGTGTCTGAGGATGGTGTTCGTTAGGACGTTGTGTATGCGCGTGTGCTGTAGCTGGAGAGCCGGTGATTCTCTTAAAAGTGTTTGCTATCAATTTGTATATTGAAAGAAGCCATGCTAGAATGATTGGGCGTGTTATAGGTAACGGAGGAGGTTGGTTTGTGTCCGGTTAGCTGTCGTAACCCCAGGATCGAAGACGGTCTTGTGTGATGTCCTGTGGAGTCTCTTGAACGTTTCCTAAGTGAGCAGGAGCAAAGCACAAGTTGGCTTATAACTAGAAAAATGTTTGTGACATATTTGGATTGGCGGCTTAGGCGTTAGTGGCCGTTTTAGAAGTCAGTTTGCAAGATCCCTAAAAAGTGTATGTGTGCGTGTATCGAGTTATGCCCGGTAATCGAATGTATTAGGTGGGAGTGAGCAAAAGACTTTTAAATGCAAAGATCTTTTTCTCTACCCAGATTTTTGCTGATGGCATTCCAACTCAATAACATTATTGCTTCCAGGTTGTTGGGTGTTTATTCCCTCCCTTTGAGTAAGGTGGAGGTAATCATAGGTGTGGGTGTTGACAGATAGCCCTAGCATGAATGTGAAACAAGTAATTAGCTCTGGGCGCCCCAGGAGAAAAAAGTTCCTTATTTTCCCTGAGGCATAGGACCCTGCTGAGATCGTCCAGACTAATAGGGATTTGTTGGAATGGGTCCGTGGAGACAAAGTCGAAAAGCCTCAACCTGTAGAATTCTGCATTGAGTGCATGCATCGCGAAATTTTTGATGAGCAGTAAAAATATTCAAAGAGTTAAAGATGATTTTCATGAACTACCGCCGTACTTTTCCTAGTCGGCAGAGAATTATGGCGAGGCTTACTTGTTGAATCCCCGATTAATATTTCTCACCTCAACAATTTGTCTTCTTGGATTTCACTTTTTTTTTGGGAGGAGCGGGTTCATAAAGCTAGATTACAGCCCTATGGCAAGCTGCCCGGCACACAAAGTTCCCAAAAGGTCAAATGTTTTGTTTTTATCTTGAACTATTTTCCAAAGAGTCAACAATACCAAAACTTGAATGGTACTTGTGTATTTTGGTACATCTCTCACCCTTACTGAAGACCCAATACTTAAGGAGACTTGAGAACTAACACACGCCTAATAAGAAGGTAAACGTGTTTAATATAATAGCAAAATGGTTTTAAAACGAGGCGACAGACTTGGAGTTTATCCCTAAACATATGAAGTTATGGTATTAGTTCGACATGCGAGTCACCAACTATACGCATGAAGATGCTAGACACGTCCTACAAACCCGTGAGAAGATAAGCTGGTTTCCCACCTCCTTTTTCCTCTTAGCATCGACTGAAGTATCCAATTAACTCAAAATATTTTTTAAAAAATACAAAAAAGCAATAAATAAACCGCAGGAAGGGCCAAGGGCTAGCAGCAGGGTGAGTAGCAGCCCCGTCAGCTGAAGGTGAGGATGGCGATTTCCGAGCTGGTGCCTGAAAGCTGCTGGTAGAAAGCGTCTCTTTCCACTTTTAAACATTTTGTTATCAATAATTTTTTTCTGCTAGGTTTTCCAGCTGCTGCGCTGCATGCAGCAGCAGCAACAGCTAGAGCATGATAGCCACGCTAGCAATACGCAAAGCTCAGCTCCTATGGATTAGCTGCAGCTTTCTTTGAGGAGGCAGCAGCAGCCAGAGCGTCTGCTTTGCATGCAGCAGCAGCAGCTGCAACAGCGGCGGCTCCTTTTGTCTGTCTCTGTCGAGAATCCGTCTCTCCAGTTTCCGCGCATGTCGCTCTGGCGTATAGATGCTTCCTTTGACTCTCAAAAGATTTGTTTTTGCACAACCAAGGCCGCACGACTGTCTGCTGTTGCTGCTGCTGTTACACTAGTTGTTGCTGCAGTTGCTGCTGAAGTTGCTGCTGCGGCTTTCTCTCCCTCTCTATGCTCTCCAGTGTTTCCATACCTTTCGCGTTGCCAGTGACCTGCTGCAGCAGCAGCAGCAGCAGCAGCAGCGGGAGCAGCAGCAGCAGTCTCATTCGTCGGCAATGCTTTCCATGGGGTTGCGGTGTGTCTTGCCGCTTAGTTTAAAGGCCAGCAGCAGCAGCAGCCGCAGCAGCAGCAGCAGCATTGGCCTCATTACAAGTAGCAGCAGCACAAATAGGAGCAGCAAGGTGGGAAAAGCGGTGGTGGGCGGAGGAGCCTGCTGGTTCGGAGTTTTTTGGTTGGCCTGAGGCTTTTTGGTGTCTTTTTGGCAGCAGAGTTTCAGGAGTTGAAGCCTTAAGAATGGGTTTGTGGGTGCGGCTCTGCCCCTTCGTCTGCGGGGCGGACTGGCCCGGCCAGTTGCTGCGTTGGTGCCTTTTGAAAGCGGGTTTAAAGAATGTTGTGGCGCAGCTAGAGGCTCCTGAGCTGCACCAGCGACGCCTGGGGAACCTCGTTGCACGTACACATACACCCCAAAACCACCAGCCCGAAACGCCAGCAAACGCAGCCCTCCATCTCTCGAAGTGGAACAACTGCATCCGCACGACGCAGTACAGTTGGTGGTCTTTTCTGCCTCTGAATTTCTGGGCGCAGTTCATCCAGCCGGCGAACTTTTACTTTTTTATCATGGCGGTTCTGCAAATGATTCCGGCTGTCAGTGACAGCGACGGCATGCCCACATTTCTCTTCCCCCTGGCGCTGGTGATGCTCATCACAGCAGCTAAAGATGCTTATGAAAACATAAAACGCGCGCAGGCTGACAGAGCAGAAAACAGAAAAGTCTGCACCCTCTGCGGCCCC
>JRZD01020374.1:651-12175 GCA_000826945.1 Eimeria nieschulzi
TTTCAAGGGCGTGCCGTAGGCGCACAGCCTGCAGCACCAGCTGTAGCTGCTGCTGCTGCTGCCCCTAAGCAGCAGCAGCAGCAGCCGTATCAACTGCAGGGATCTTTCACCTTCTCCCGACAGTCGACTGGCCTTAGCAGACAAGGCAGCCGTGCCGCTGATGTGGGTTTGCTGCTGCTGCTGTTCCTCGTGCTGCAGTTGTTGCTGCTGTTTTTTTATTTGCTGCTGCTGCGGTTTCGGGTGCATCTGCAGATCCGCCTGGCCTCGCACGCCTCGGTCGTGCAGGAGCAGAGAGGAGACTTCTCAGCCCTAGTTCGGCGTGTAGGAGACACATGTTGCTGCTGCAGCTGCAACAGGCGTTGCTGCTGCTGTAGCTGCTGCTGTCGTAGCTGCTGTTGCTTTAGCTACTGCTGTCTCTGCTGCTGACAGCAGTGTTAGTGCTGCTGCTTGCTAATGAGCTTTTCCTGTCTCCGCAGATATCGATTGATCGCCTTGAGGAAGAAGGGCGCAAAATAAACAAGTTGGGTTGCAGCAGCAACGCAGCAGCAGCAGTGTCTCCTGCTGCAGCAAGAGCAGCAGCTTTGGCAGACAGAGTCGTGCGGCTGCTGCTGCGGCCGCTGCTGACACAGGAGGAGTTGATTTCTTTATTTGGTCCAGATGCTCCTTTTTGCCTCCCGTGGAATGACGTTAATGAGCTCTGCCACATCGTGCGCTGCTGCTGTAGCTGTTGCTGTTGATGATGCTGATGTGACGACGATGCTGCTGCTCCTGCCTCCCCTGCTGCTCCTGCCTATCGTGCTGCTGTTGCTGCTCTTGCCTCTCCTGCTGCTTGTGCTGGCTGCTGCTGCTGCTGCTAGCTGTTGCTGCTGCTGTTGCTGCTGCTGGTCTGTAGCTTCGGCCCACGTGCTTGGAGGTGATGCAGGTCAGTTGGTTGTTGAGGGTTTGGGGTTTGTTTCATTAGGCCTGTGACGTTTTCAAAGAAGAAGACATGGTGTTAGATCTCCGTGCACCCATCAAAGGTGAGCGAGCTGGGGTGTATGTGCACCTCAAACCCTAAACCCTAAACCCTAAACCTGTCTGAGATAGCAGCCGTGCGTTGCACGCTGTACGCCCTAAACCCGTTTGGGGTTTCCTTGGCCTGAGCCTGAGTTTGTTGAATAGAGTTAGGGTTTAGGGTTTAGGGTTTAGGGTTTGTGTTGCAGTGTACGGGGACATCCACGGGCAGTACCACGACTTGATGCGATTGTTTCACCTATACAAAATGCCGGTCGAAGAGGATGAGACGGAAGAGTATTTAGGCAGCGGCAGCAAAGGGCCTGGCGGGCTGCTGTGGGGCGCGTCTCCCTGCGGGGATCTGGACTCCACAGATTATCTTTTTCTAGGAGACTACGTCGACAGAGGCAGCCACTCTTTGGAGACAATTTGTCTCCTTTTTGCTCTCAAGGTTAGCTGCGGAACGCCAAACATGACCTCGAAGCAGCAACACAACAACCCTCATCTAGCTAGCTATTCTAGTACTGCCAGCAGGTGCAGCTAGCCACCAGCTAACACCTGCAGCTAGCCACCAGCTAACACGTGCAGCTAGCCACCGGATAGCAGCTGCAGCTAGCTAACAGCTAGCTAACAGCTAGCTAACAGCTAGCTAACAGCTAGCTAACAGCTATCTAACAGCTATCTAACAGCTAGCTAACAGCTAGCTAACAGGTAGCTGCACCTGCCAGCCAGTCTAGCGACGTCTCCGGTTGCCTCCCTTGCGCGTCTAGGTTTACCCCAGGCTGGTCCCCTAGGGTTTGTGGTTTGTGGTTTGTGGTTTGTGGTTCAGGCCAAATATCCTCGTCAGGTGCATTTGATAAGGGGGAACCACGAGGACCCCTCAATAAATTCTCTGTATGGATTTCAGGACGAGTGCAGGCGGCGTCTCCACGAGGATCCTAACGACACAAATTCCTGCTGGCGGGCCTTTAACAAAGCTTTCGAGCAGCTGCCTGTGGCCGCGCTGATCGATGACTGCATTCTCTGTCTGCACGGAGGGATCGGGGGTTCCATACACTCCATCAGCCAGCTGCAGGCTATGCAGAGACCCTTGACTGTTTCCCAAGTCCCCCAGACTCCCCAGGTTATCAATCCAGCTAGTTAGCTAGCCAGCTAGCCGGCCCTCCCAGCCGCCCACTAGCTAGCCGCTGCAGCTAGCTGCAGCGTGTTGCCTGCCTGCCTCACATTCCCTGCTGTTATAACCTGCCCCGTCTTCCTCTCTGCCGGTTGGCAGACAGTGTGTGTGGGTGTATTTGTCTGTCTCTGGCTCAGGAGCAGCAAGTGACTGATTTGCTTTGGTCCGACCCCACAGACTCAGACGCCATCCTCGGCATTGCACACAACGACGTGAGGGACCCTGATGGCTCTGGCCGTATATGTAAATTCGGGCCTGACAGAGTGCACCAATTCCTTGCTGAAAATAACCTCTCTCTCATTATCAGGTAAACCCTAAACCCTAAACCCTAAACCCTAGGGAGACTCAACACACAGGCGGCATTCGCTGCTCGCAGGGACGGATTCTAAACACCAAAGCAGCTGTTTCGAGAGCAGCAGACGCCCCCGAACTCAACGACGAAGTACGGTTTAGGGTTTAGGGTTTAGGGTTTAAGCGTATGTTGCAGGGCACACGAATGTGTGATGGATGGCTTCGAGCGGTTTGCCGGTGGAAAGCTCATTACCCTCTTCTCAGGTACCCCAACGTTTTGGGATGAACACAAAACCCTCAGATTCGCCACTTTGCTCGCAGTTTCCGCAGGTCTGGACCTTTAGAGAGGATTGGACACTGAGGGTTTCGGGTGTATGTGTAGCTACTGGCAACCGAAAGGTTAGGGTTTCGGGTGTATGCTCAGCTACTGACAACCCAAAGATTAGTCTTTGGGGTGTATGCGCAGCTACGAACTACTGCAACCATCATCAAAACGCGGGGGCTCTTTTGTATATTCGGCGGGACTTGACGATCATTCCCAAACTGATTTACCCTGCAAATGCGATGTCGCAGTATATAACTTGGTATGCAGGGGAGCACACACTACTGAGGTGTATGTACACCCCATTTTACTATTCGCGCCACCACTTCTCCCCCTGTTCCAATCTATATGCAAAATTAACTGCATATAATGTATTTGTTTTTAATTGCTTTTATTATTTGTTTTGTTGTGCGTGGTGTGTGTCCAGGGATGAGCGGATGACAGAACTGCGGCCCCCCACGCCTCCGCGCTCCCCCCCACGGATGCGCGAGCAGCACGACTTTGAGGGCTGAGGTGTCTATACACCCCGGATCGAAAGTGACCGTAAATATAAATGGCCCTCCCCTCCGTGCCACAACAAACTAAGAGCTTTTTTTAATACAGTTTTCGTGTTGGATCGACGGCAGCTCCTTCCAGGGTGTCTGTACACCCAGGCAAACGGTGTTGGGCGTGTGTAATCTCTGCACCGCCCCTTTTCTTGTCGCTATCACTTTATCTGGGAATGTGCGTTATTTCGCGTATCTAACTACAGACGCAAAATAGAATAGACACACCGCTAAATGCACCTCAGCTCCACGCTGAGGCGTCCTTAGAGTTAAGGGTTTGTTGCTTATTGCCCCCCGAAGGATTCAACAGAAACACCCTTGGCAGGGTTCCTACATGAGACGCAAAAGAACACACGTTCGTATGTGCGACCTTGCGCAAATCGGCGCAGGAGTGCACATGATACAGACATGGAGGCAGGCGTCTCTCTGTACACCTGAATTACTTCACATGTAAATCTACCCATTAAAAGTCGGGTCCCCTAGACAGAATTTCCTTGGCCGTCCCGCCGATGTACACCGTGTGTTCCATCTGCGAAGTGTACGAGCCTGAAATGTCAGAGAGGGGAGGATAGGGAACGACGATTCCAGCCTTAACGAGCTGCTGCAGGGCCATTTGATGGTGGGTGGCGCCAGCAGCGTCCAACCAGCGGCGGCAGAAGGCGAGGGTTCCAAAGTGCTGCGGCCATCAGAAACAAGAAATACAAACATAAAACTTCAACACCCTGTGAGGAAGGGGGCGAGATAACGAAACACCAGCTGAGGTGTATGTACGCAGTTCGTATGCTGCGCATTGTCTGCGGAAGGAACTGGGGTGTGTATACACCACCCAGCAGCACTGGTGCCTTTGCTTTCGCTTTGTCTCTCACAACTAAAACCCAAATGAAAATGCGCGGCTCAACAAAAACTGCCTCCCTCACCTCGTCAATGACTTTAAGAAGATCCCTAGCGCTTTTCAGGCGGAGAGGAACGAAACCAGCATCGAAATTCTTCATATAATGGGAGCAGTCTCCTTCATCCGTCACGTAGCCTTTGCCAGTGGAGGCGAAGGTCTCCACCGCATAAACTTCCCCCTCTTCCATTCGGTTTATCGCGGCCTGGCTGTGCTGCGGAGATTTCACAATGGGAACAGATTTGCCTGCAAGCAATCACACACACAAACCCTATTTCGCTATTTATTTATTATGTACGATAAATAAATACCAATAAACGAAAACCCTAAAGAAGTATATAAACATATATATAAATATCGGGGTGTATACAGACGTATTAGTGGGGTGTATATACATGCACGTAGCACCCTGAGGCGCCGCGTGAGGGTTTAGGGTTTGTCTTGCCTGCGTGGATTCTGTAGGGGGCAATGGAATGGCCTGTCAGATTCCTAATGGCTTTCACTGGCAGCATCGAGCCGTTTAGTTCGACTTCGTACGAGCAAATCGCCTCCTCAATGACGCACCCAATCTCAGACAGACGGGCGTCCACTCCAGCCTCCCGCAAACCCGCATTTGTTCCGTCCTGCATACAAAAACCCTAGTAACCCTAATAAACCCTAGTAAACCCTAGTAAACCCTAATAAACCCTAGTAAACCCTAATAAACCCTAATAAACCCTAATAAACCCTAATAAACCCTAATAAACCCTAATAAACCCTAATAAACCCTAATAAACCCTAATAAACCCTAATAAACCCTAATAAACCCTAATAAACCCTAATAAATCCTAACAAACCCTAATAAACCCTAAGAAACCCTAATAAACCCTAATAAACCCTAACAAAACCAAACTAACCCTAATAAACCCTAATAAATCCAAAAAAAACCCAATACACCCTAATAAACCCTGAACCATAATAAACCCTAATAAACCCTAGTTAACCCTAAGTAACCCTAATAAACCCTAGTAAAGCCTAGAAAGCCTAATTGACCCCAATAAACTCTAATGAACCCTAGTAAACCCAGGGCGTTACGTGCAGGCAGCAAGCGCACACCCATCTCCACAGCAGCATAAGCCCCAAGCCCTAAAGCCTAAACCCTGAGGCCTAAACCCTAAACCCTAAACCCTAAACCCTAAACCCTAACCTGCGTGGCCTGGATGAGCGGGTCAAATTTGGGGTCGAAGGCAATCGTGAAGGCGCAGTCGATTATCCGCCCCCGGACTTGCACACCAAAATCCAGCTTGCAAATATCACCTGCAAAGCAAACCCTAAACCCTAAACCCTAAACCCTAAATCACAAAAGGCGCAGAGCCGTTCTCGCGAGAAAGGACGGGCAAGTAAACCCTAAACCCTGAGGCCTAAACCCTAAACCCTAAACCCTAAACCCTGACCTTGTCCAAGAATGCGGTCTTCTCCTGGGTTTGGGGTGTAGTGCGCAGCACATTCGTTTAAAGAACATCCGGTGGGAAAGCCTATGCCTCTCTCAAGTCCCTTGGCATCAATCAGCTGCATAGTTTTAGCCTCCAGCTTTTCGCACAGATCCGTCAGAGACAAGCCAGGCTTCAACAAACTTTGGGCGTAGCGACGCACCTGCACGCAAACCCTAAACCCTAAACCACAAACCCTGAACCACAAATCCTAAACCACAAACACCACCTCTCCCATGTAAAAGACAGCACTGAAACAATACAACGAGGGCTTAGGGTTTACCTGTCTGTGGCATTCGGCTGCCTCACGCAAAGCCTCAATATCTACAGCAGCAAGCCGCTCCGTCTCCCGCGCTTCCGCCGCCTTCGGGGAAGAGGCGTACAGCTGAACCTCACCTGCAAATCCCAAACCCTAAACCCTAAACCCTAAACCCTAAACCCTAGACCTCACAACCATACGCCATCGTACCATACCAAACCCTAAACACGCTTTGGCGTGAAGACCGCAAAACCCTAAACCCTAAACCCTCGCACCCTTGGGAAATTCCTCGGTAGGAAAGAGCTCGCGTATTGGCTTGGTGGGGGGAGTGGTTTGTGCAGAGGGTTTAACCTCAGGCCAACTACCAAGCAGCCGGACTGCCGAATTATCCTGAGCTGGGATGAAGCCCAAAGCCTTCGCCTCTCCGCCGCTACTCTTTTTCTTTTTCTTTTTCTTTTTCTTTGCTGCTGCTGCTGCTGCTGCTGCTCCTGCTGTTCCTGCTGCTGCTGCTGCTGCTGCTCCTGCTGTACCTTCTGCTGCTGCTCCTTCTGTGTTTCCTCCTGCTGCCGCTGCAGAGTTTCCAACGTCTGAATCCGCCCCTTCACTCTCACATCCCTTCTGCAGCAGAACTCCAAACCCTAAACCCTAAACCCTAAACCCTTGCACGGGCTAGGGCCGATACGTAGCAAACCAAGGGTTAGGGTTTAGGGTTTAGGGTTTCGACCGACCTGCTTGGGTTCCTCCTGCACACTGAGGTGCTTATCCTCCTTCACTAAGCTGCCTGGCATTGTATCTAGGGGGTAGGGTATACGGTTTAGTGTTTAGGGTTTAGCGCCATACAGCAGCAGCAACACTGGCGTTGCTGCGACTTTCTGTGCCAAAGCGAATCGAGTGTATATTTCGGTGCAGCAGGAAAGAGAAAAGACGCATTTGCTGCTGCTGGTGCTCCTGCTGCTGGTTCTGTGGGGCTGCAGCCGCTGTGCTACAGCAATAGGAGTAGCACCAGCAGCAGCAGCGGCAGAGAATAAGCATTAACTCGTAAACAAAGAGAGGGATACTTCTTCGGATTCGTCATACACACTCATCTGCCTTTTGATAACTGTGTTTCCCTTTTATCTTGACGTGCAGCAGCCACAGCAGCGGTAGCAGCAGCAGCACACAGCAGCACGACCAGCAACTCCGCCGCATGCAGAGTACACACAAACCTCTGAGCTGCTGCAGAAAAACAGAAAGAGCCTCTCATTTTGTGCGGTTATTTCCAGCGAGCTGCGCCAGCAACAACAACAGCAGCAGCAGCAACAGCAGCAGCAGCAACAGCAGGACCTACTTAGACACACAGCAGCAGGAGTTACAGCCTCAGCTGCTGCCGCAGCAACAACTGCAGTAGCAGCTGCTGCAGCACCAACTGCCGCAGCAGCAGCAGCAAGGACTCCGTGCCAGCAGCAGCAGTAGCATCAGAGCAGCACATGTGCGCCGCCAACGGTCAGCAGGAGCAGCAACAGCACTGCCTGTGCTGCATACCTCTAGGGCAGCAGCAACGCCAGCAGCCGCAGCAGCAGCAGCACGATGAGTGCAGTGCACTCTGAGTCCCGTGCTGCTTCTTTCTGCAGCAGCAAGCCAGCAGCAGAAGCAGCAGCAACCCGTGATGGAGGGTCTCCAGTGGTTGTTGTTAGGTGAGCGAAGGAGACTAGTCCTGAGGTGTAAAGTTTAGTAAGGTGCTGTTGTGTAGGGTGTAGGGTTTGTTAATGTAGGGTTCTGTAGGGTTTAGGGCTTATTACGGTGGGGTTGTGTAGGGTTTAGGGTTTATAAGGGTAAGAGTATGTGGGGTCTAGGGTTTGTGGTTTGTGGTTTGTGGTTTGTGGGCAGACGTGACTTTCACTCTGCTGAGGCGCGAAGACGCTCGCGGACGCACACCTTCTTTGGGCAGCGAAATTTGGGGGAGTTTGGCTCCTTTGTGTATCTCGTCAACCAAGTCTTCGGAGCCAGTAAACCCTAAACCCTAAACCCTAAACCCTAGTGCAAGGGTCACTAATACCCAACCCCTCACAGAGAACGATGCATTAAATCTTCTGCACTCTCGCTGCCCGCAAACACCTCGACTGGCCCTAAACCCCAAACCCTAAACCCTAAACCCGAGCGGCTTTTTGGATTGTATAGCGAGTGCTTAGGGTTTAGGGTTTAGGGTTTAGGGTTTAGGGTTTGTATATTTCTGCAGGTCTGGTGGCAGTGCCACTGGTGTTTAAGAGCGCCGGTTTGGTGCCAGCAACAGTAGCAAATATATTTGTTTGCTGCAGCAGCACCATTGCGTCTCTGATGCTTCTGCGATGCATGCAGCTAGTCCACGTAAACCCTAAACCCTAAACCCATACATGAACCCCAGAGGGCGAGTGCCTCTGTCTCCGCATTCTTTAGCTCAACCCTCAGGTGGAATCCTAAACCGTCAACCAGCAACGGCAGGTTAACACTTAGGGTTTAGGGTTTGGGGTTTAGGGTTTAGGGTTTGGGGTTTGGGGCGTGTGTTCTGTAGGGGAACAGTTGCTTTCAAAAACGAATAGAGTATGCCGCCTGTGTTTCGTACTTCCTTGGGAAACACAAAGCTGGCATTGTGCAGGTATACACCTGAAACCCTAAACCCTAAACCCGAAGGTGACCTTGCGTGGAGGAGGAGACGAGGGTTTGGAGGCGGTACGTGGTTGCGGCTGCTAACCGCTAAACCCTAAACCCTCGGGTGTTTGTGTGTTTTGCTGCAGCTTTGTTTATACATTGCCATGCAGGGGATGTGTGCGATCTCAATAGTTGTCGTCAGTCAGGCCTCGGATCAGTTGCTTCTCTTTTCCTTTGGAAACACAGCAGGTACAGACCCTAAACCCTAAACCCTAAAGCCTACTTCCTAGCTAGCATCGTTCTTGTGCTTTGGCTCTGTCGGTCGTCTTGCGTGTTTTTCTCTTTGCATGTCGGCGGCGTGAGGGTTTGTGGTTTGTGGTTGGTGGTTTGTGGTTTGTGGTTTGTGGTTTGCCTCAGGGTTTGAGGTGTATCCGCAGCTTCGTTTGCGCTTGTACAATGCCGCTGAGTATGCTGCTTTTTCTGGAGTGTCTCTTCCGTGGGAATCTTCTGGAGATGCAGTAGTAGGAGCAGCAGCGGAAGCAGCGGAAGCAGCAGCAGCAGCAGCAAGGGCGGAAATGAGTATAACGTTAGGGTATGTTATTTGTGCAGTTTGCTGCATCCCCCTGTGCAGCAGCAGCATGGAAGAGAACATGCTTATTCAGTATATTTCCTTTTTTTTCCTGCTGCTGTCTATTGCTGCCATGGCGGGCTCAGCAGCCTACCGAATTATCGCTTATACGGCAGCAGCAACGCCAGGTCACCCTGCAGTTGCTGCTGCTGCTGCTGCTGCTGCTGCTGCTGCTGCTGCTCCGATGCACGAAGTGAGCTTGCTGGAGCAGCCTGCTGCAGCAGCAGCAGACATGGCGTTTGGACCTAACGGGTTCGCTGCTGCTGCTGCTGCTGCTGCCGCTGCAGCAGCTCCAAGCATCTTTTACACAGGCGCAGCAGCAGCAGCACAACCTGCAGGGGCAGCAGCAGAGAATTGGGGTGTATTCGAAGGTGCAGCACATGAGGATCCCAGCGTCTTGCTGCAGGAGCTTCTGGCTAGCGGCAGCAGCGAGGAAGGGCTGCACCGTTTGCTGCGGGGGCTTCAAGATAGCAACAGCAACAGCAGCAACAGCAGCAACAGCAGCAACAGCAGCAGCACTGGGGACGACAGGAGCGGCAGCAGTGCTGAAAAGCACGTCAAGAGGAGGAGGAGCAGCAGCAAAAGCAGCAGCACCAGCAAAGGAAAGGCGCAAGAGCTTATTACCTGGGAGTCTGTGCCTCCTGAACTTCCCTCGTTTTGGGGCAGCCAAAACCTCGTGCAAGTCCTCTCGACCTTTATCGCCAACTATTCTTACGTCACGTTCGTGCCTTGCTGGGCAAACGAAATGAAGCTCGACGTCAAGGTCCTCACAAACCCTAAACCCTAAACTGTAAACCCTCACGAAACACAAACACATGTGCAACACGCCAATAAAACTGCCTAACACCCTCCCCTGACCCCTGCCTACAGAACGCCACCTCCGTGGTTTAGGGTTTAGGGTTTGGGGGCTTTCAGATTGAACTGGCTGTCTGGAGAAGCACGACTTTCTGTGGGATAACGTATTTCCTCTTTGGCCTTTTGCTGGCTGCTGCCTACCCCGCTGTCTCCTCAGACAACATTCTCCAGGTCAGCAATACCGTAGCCTCCCCTGGGGGTCTCTGGCAACGAGCTTCACCCCCTTTTGCATCAACTAACAATTGGATAGAAGGTTCAGGGTTCAGGGTTTAGGGTTTAAGGTTTAGCGTTTGTTTTTGTGGCTTGCTTAGGAGATGTTGATTTCAAGCGACACTCCCTTCTTCGCACAACTCGCGATTTTTACATTCGACCTCTGCACAATCCTTCCTGGTAAGGGTTTAGGGTTTAGGGTTTAGGGTTTTGACTGCCGAGGGGTGGCGTTAGCTCCTTCATGGTTTGCGCACAGTATATGGTGGGTCTGCGATTTAGGGTTTAGGGTTTAGGGTTTAGGGTGTCTGTACACCTCAGGCATCTTGGTGTATTGCATAGCAACGCGTTACAACCTTGTTAACAGCGGGGTCTGCAGCAAGCGCCAGGCATTTTGGGTCGGAGCTGTCGCCCCTTTTCTAGTCTCCTGGTCTTTAATGAACGCCCAGTACACTGCAGGTAGGGTTTAGGGTTTAGGGTTTAGGGTTTAGGGTTTTGGGTTTTGGGTTTAGAAGTTTGGTGGAAACTGTTTGGAGATGCACCACCGCAGGAGCTTTGCTAGGGGTGTTTCAAAAATTTAGGATTTAGAGCTTTAGGGTTTAGGGTGTAGGGTTTAGGGTTTAGGGTTTAGGGTTTGTGTGTTTCAGGCGTCTTGACGTGGACTTCACTCTTTTTTTCGTTGGTTTGCAATTTTGTAGCCCCTTTCGCGATTTACCTCAGGGCCTGCGCCAAGCTGCCTTCAGAGCAATCAGGTTCGACTCTAAACCCTGAACCCCGTAAAACCCTAAACCCTGATTTCTTAGCGTTCGCCTTGTTGGCTTGGGGTGGTTGCCGTTTCCAGCTGCTAAGGTTTAGGATTTGCAATGAGGGTTTATGCGGTTGCAGGCGCCAAGCAGGTGGTTCTCTTCAGCCCGAACGTCCGGCACAACGTGCAGGGGGTGAGGGTTTAGGGTTTAGGGTTTAGGGCTTGAGGTGTCGACTAACGGACAGTGCCTGCTGGGCTCCTCCAGCAAGCACAGAGGAGGGTTTGTGGTTTAGGGTTTAGGGTTTGTGGTTTGTGGTTTAGGGTTTTGGGTTTAGGGTTTATGCTTTGTGTTTAGGAATTGCGAGACCCCGACGCCATTCGCATGTCGTTGCTGCAGTGGTTGCAAACAACCTTTAAAGACGAGAGTAGGGCAAAGGAAGCAGATCCTCAGCTTCTGCATTTGCTGCTGCAGCCGTCAGCGGCAGCAGCAGCAGCAGCAGATCAGCATTACTGCAGCACGTCACCTACAGAGGAGCAGCAGAA
>JRZD01020376.1:0-12574 GCA_000826945.1 Eimeria nieschulzi
TTATTTTTTGTGGGGCAGCGTTCCTAGTTTTCCTGCATATATATTTTTTTGACAGAGGTTTCAGTATGCGGCTACGCCGCTTTGTTGAATACTGAGGTGGGGCTGCGCCGAGACGACCTAAACAGATTGCAGTTCATGATGTTATCCTAATATCCCCCTTTGAGAGCAATATAGGTAAAGTTAATCCCGTATCTGCGGTAACGAATTTAGCGTGAATACAAGTCAGTGTCGGGTTTGAATCGTTTTACATCGTGGTCATAGGGTGTGTCACAGTGCGGCTGTGCTGCAAAGGTACATACACATTTCCTGGTTTGCCACGGCAGACTGGGTGACCCGATGTCCTGTCGAAACACCATGCGGGACAGCACAGATTTGAGAACTAATCGTTTTTTTAATGCAGAATACCCTTCTTTGCTCTGGGCAAAATAGTGTCTGAATGCCACCGCTATGTGGGAGACACGCAGTATGTAAAGCTCTATCGCTTAGTAGGAAATATTTGATCCCTAGCATTGATTAAAGAGAGCTTTAATTAAACATGTGGCCCCTGAGAACGCCCGAGTTTGTCATTCTGTAAACTGGTCACAACGCTATCTGGCTGGACTAAATCGACCATCCCTACTACGGAGGATCAACAACTCCGACTTGCGCCACCAATCCAACCTGAGGCAGAAGTCTTTCCGTAATCTAAACTGAATACTGCTTAAATGGGTAGGCGGTTCCCTGGGAACGAACCATGGAACGAGCGGTTGAGATCCCTGTTTAAACGCATTGAGTTAGAAGTGTGAGAAAAGAAGGCGCCCAGCATGTTGTTGCTGTTCGCATGCATCTTGAAGTGTCAAGAGCTTTAGATGCCCTGGGGGCATGAAGTAGTGGGTGTGTACAAAGGACCCCACCATACAGAGGAGACTCACCACAGTGACAAAAGAAAGCAAGAACGTCAGATAGGACTGTCTATGCGTGGTTTTCATGAAGTGGAACACGCAGCTAATACCCACAGCCCCAGCTACGAATGCTGTTAAGAAGAAACATATTGAATTCGTCAGCTCCAGACGTCCAAGGATAGCATACTGGAGGGTGTTGGCAGAGGAGGTGAAAAATATCATGAAGTTCGCAGTGCTCACAGCAGCCAACGGCGATAGACCGATCTCCAGCAACAAGGGCCCTTTCACCAAGCCTCCGCCAATTCCGATTGCCCCTGCGAGGACGCCGGCGAGCAGCGAAAGCAGAGGGTATACGAATGCCGTGACAGGTGTCAACCATCCCAAGCCCCCCTCCAACACATCCTTTCTTTTGTAGCCCATTTCCTCCAACTGCGCCTGTTTCTTCATAAGCCATCGGGTAAAGAGAAAAGTGCCTAGCACATGCACTGTTAGCAATAGGTATATGCACCCTTGCTGCCACTGCGAACCGCAGAACACGGCTACTGGTCCTCCAGCGAGGATGAGCAAGACAACATTGACAAACGAATCTAAGACTAAGTAGGCGAAGCTTATTTCGCAGGTGCGGCAAGAAAGCTCTGGCGACGTGTCTCGGGGTGATGTAGGAACAATGGTTTCCTGAAGGTCCAAGAGCCGGTCAGTTGTGGCAAAATATGTTGTGTCGCCTGACTCCCCTGGCTTTGCGGAGGGTTCCAGGAGAAGCTCAGTGTTTGACTGGTGCATCTTCGTCCCTTGAGGCAACAGCTGCTCCAGCTCGGATCTATGTTCGTTCACCGACGTCGACTCTTGGTTGCCCAGCTCGGTGTCTTGCTCAGCTAGGCGGCACCGTTTAAGCTCCGCAAGAACACGGGTCTCTTCAGCACGCTGAGCCAGGCCCTTCCTGAACGTCTTGTAACTTGTGAACGAAAGCGTTATCACCAGACAAGCGAGGATTTGCAAATCCGTCATTACGATGTTCAACAGCACTCCGATGACCGCACCAAGGAGGGTGAAAGGCTCCATGATCGCTGCCAACTCGTACGCAATAATTGGCGTGTTCGACTTGGGGTGTCTTCGGCGAACATTGATAAGCACAGACACCAAACACCCACCAAAAATAGTTACTTTCGATAAGGGGACGGCTTTGTGGACATCTCGGAAAGAAACGACATATCCCGGAATGTAAAGCGCGCCGCCACCCGTCCCTGCGCCAGATGCCAGAGTGGCTGCAACAAATATAACGGCTACAAGCACAAGACGACTTAAAACCTCCATTTTCGCCCCCTATACCAGCAAACTAAAGCAATGTCGACTTCAACGGTCTTCCATGGGCTAGCCAGATGCTACGGTGAACGCTTGAGCAAAGCTCAAGGCCTCACAAAAGTGAGAAGCCCGGGCTCAATGCAAGTAAGCTTCTGAGGCTTGAGCAGGGGTGGTCCCAGTAAGTGTAAACTCCACTAGGGCAAGGCATCGGGCCCCCTCTTGCTGCCAGCTCACGCCACTTCGTGAGAATTGGTCCCCATCAAAAGCATGCTACACAGTGACCAACGGTTGTAAAAGTAAGTGTGCTAGTAGCTATTCCAGAAACGGAAACAGATACCTCGTTATCCAGCAGGCCTGTCACATGGTAAGACCCTCCCCAAGGATGGAAACAAAAGGGCTTGTCTCGTCACTGGTTTCACGATAATTCCGACCTGATCTCAGATTTCTTTAAGAATAAAGCTATACAAATGATTCTGGTCATTTGAAAAAGGACCTTGAGGCTCGCCACTTGCATGCAGCAGTCGGTGCCAAGGCAACTGTCATCAAGATCCACCCGAACCATCAAACCTAATTATTCCCGAAAGGCGTAGCTCTCTACCTACTTTTTAACTTTCATTTCAGTGGCTATGTGAGTTGTTCTTAAAACACTGCCGCCAGGGGTGGGAAAGGACCGATGCGTTCGCACATTGATTTGACTGGTCCTTGTGCCCGCCTTGGCACATTCTCTGCCTCACACAGGGAAGATGCGTTATCCAAACTATCATTATTGGAGTTTGCGCAGCAGGTTTACTGGTTGACAAACTCAAAAAATGGTTCCCGACAGTGTGGAATTCCTAATCCTCGGGGACGCCTACTGAAACTAAAAAGCTGTAGATCATGATTGGGAACCTCAGAGCATATATGTATATGTATACATACATAAATTATATACACTATACGTACACATAGATATTGCAAACATATACAAAGATAGGTAATAGATACGGTTTCTTATATTCGGATGTATGTATTACGTGTGGTCCGCTGCCGACATCATGCCAGTGTATGCTGCAAGTAACTGTGACTGGGTAGCAAGCACTATACCCTACTTTGTCTGAGCGGCAGAATGCAGTGTGCAAAAGAAACGGCTTGACAAGCTCAAAAATCCGCATCCTGGTTTTCCAGTATAGTGCTACTGCCGGATCGATCTTGAATGGCTTGGTGACGCAGGAACTCCTGGCATGTCAGATGAAGCGCTGCAGCACCTCGTTGAAGCCCCTATCCACAAGAAGCATATGGAGTGCTATCAAGAACGCAGTTCCCAGGAAGACGAATAAATAAGATAGCAGCATCATTGTTGGGTTGCTGCCAGCGGCAATCTCTACAGCCAAATCCTGCACATTTAAAACATAGAGCATGCAAAATGTATATGCGGTTGTTCGTACAGCTCCAAACATCCGGCAGTCAGCAGACATAACCGATGAGCACATATAAACGTTTCTCCTTGGAATAAGCGATCTGTTGCTTGAGTCGCTTGGTACGGAGGCCGACTGTTCACTCACCACAAGGCCCCAACCCCCAGCTGCCGTTAACAGGGATGAAAGCAAAGCTGAATTGACAAACACGGGAAAATATTGCACAGTGCGGGAGCAGCCCCACAGACTCCCAGCCCCCGTCTCCTCTCCCGCCAAGGTAAAAATCCAGCAACCTCTGATTCACAAACCAGGTCGCTACTAACGATAAGCTAAGATGCCAGCAGAAAAGCCTTAAGGTCGGAATACCAAAACGTTTGCCATGGAATGAACGCACTTGGGTAGAAAGTTCCTCTGTATGATTCAGCATTCAACTTTCGGAGAGCAAGTGTCGCCATGGCTCCAATCAAAAGGAGCACTCCATACAGCTGGAACTGGGCGGGGCTGCTAGCTCCTGAAACTATTGCCACTAGCATGTCCTGCGCAGTTTACGACGAGAAACGACAAAGCAATCAAACACCAACGAGTCCAAGGCCTTCGTGGGTAGACAGGCAGTTTCACTTGCAAGTAGCAATACAGCGTATTGAACTAAACATTTATGTGATGTGGACAAAGCTAAGATACATCGGATGGTATGGATGGAGGAAACCTCAAAACAGACTAGTAATTTACGTAAAGAACGCTGCAGTGCTTTTGACGGCGTACGTCAACTTACCACGATGCCCCACAAGGAAACAAGTGCTACGAATGTCAGTACCATTGCTGCAAAAAACCAATCGGGAGCATCCAAGCAAATAAAGGGCTTAACGCAGTCCCTAGTGACCCGCCAGTAGCCCAATACTTAAGTTTAGTGGGTTTTCCATGTCCAACAAGGGCATCTCCTGCAACCGCTCGGTAGCAGCAAATGTGTCGATCGAATACAATCTCCGGCTCTAGCAACAACAGGCCTGTTGCTGCCAAACAGGGGTGCATGAGAACCGAGCGATTTGCTTTCGAGGCATACCGACGTTATGCAGTACGGTAAACTTTTTTCGAGAGCTCGGGGGTCTCGTCACCGCGACTGCACGTGACTCCCTGAAGATCTGCATCCTGTCTCGTGCTCCCTACGTGTCGCAAAGACAGTGCACGTGACCAGAAGCACCTTCCGCCTTCCTCTGAATTCCCAAACTCGCTCCATTGATCGGGAGACCCCGACCCTCCCTGGTCCCCTGGCTGCAGCCGACACACGTGTTCACTGACATTTCCTAAGACGCCTACCTTCTTGCAAGCGCTGCATGTCTCTTGACAGCATTGCACTTTTGGAGCAGCAAGGTTTTTGTGTACCAAGGGATAGTCGACAATGTCTGATGAGCTTCGGCCGTGCAGCACCACTTTTGCAAGCCGCTTTCGCTTCGGCGGCGGCGAAGCTGCAGTCGTTCCCTCCAACTCCTGGCTATTGCCTTCCTCCCAATCTGTCTCAGTGCCATCGTCAATGAGACCACGGCAATCCTGGGTGACCTTGCTTCCATTCGACGACTCACTTGAACCCGTAGAAGCTTGGTTTATCCCCATATCCCCGTCCCAGGAAACTTTTGCACTTTTTCCATTTGCAGTGCTCGGGTACTGACCATCCTTGCAAGTGGGTTTTTCAAAAGGATCCAAGGCTTTAAAATCATCATGTTTTCTGGTCGAACATGTTGGGTGCTCCATCAATGTACGAGTAAGCCACAACTCACCAGCAATTATTCGTACTGGGAGCTGCAACTCCCGCCTCCTGCCTTACACGCCACTGGCGATCCTTGAAGCTCTGTAGATATAATACTAGGGCTGAAAAGAAAAAGTGGTGGCTTCTCTGTGACTTCGTCAGGGAGGGCCGCCCTCGCTCCCCTGGAATAAATGAAAAAGGCATTCCATCTATCGCTTTGAATTTCAGGTTGTGAAGATGCCTTCGCACGTCTTTCTGGGCTTCTGTCCACGAATGGTCTCCAGCACAGCCGTCAGATCCAGCTTTTGAAATTCCACTACGTAAGTAACCAGGAGGTCCTGAAATTATGCTTCGGGAGTAGTAAGGGCGTATTAGTTTTTTCAAAGACGAACACTGGATAGATTTAGCCCCTTCCAACTTCTCACCGGATGAAGCCTCGTGGCACAACGAACACTATTGGTACAAACGACCACAATCCAAAGTCTAGGGGCTAGAAGAAATAAGAAGTTTTGTTTAGCTTAACTGTATTTTTGGTACCTAAATATTACCGGCGAACTTCGTAATTGGCTGCGCTGAGCTAACATGATCTCGCTGCTGCTTGAACACTGACGCCTGCTACTTGTCTAACCGACTTTGCATACTCACGGTCTGGCATGCTTCGTATATGCAACCTTTCGTGCTACATGTTTTGGTTGCATGTGGTATAGCCTAATGCAATGCTGTAAGGGCCGGTTCCATTCACTAGACATGTGGAAATACTCTCCTCAAGTGTGGAGCCAGCTCTGAGTGCCGGGAGCCATTCTTAATCACAGGTTGGCCCTCCAACTAAAATAAAAAATTATTTATAACACTGATATAAACGCATTACTTATATGATATCATAAGAATATGGGACGGTGCAACCCCGTTATGGTTCGCAGCATTTTTCCACAGCCAAGAAAATTGTATATCCTGAGTCTGCCCTTTCTTCCCTCTACAGGGCAATCAATTGGCGTTTCAATTCTTTAATCTCCGTGTGTTTTTGGTTTTACCGTGTCTGTCATGTATTTGCTGAGTCTGAGGCCGTTATCTTATTTTTTGTTAGCGCGGCATGGTCTCTTGTAATACACCCAGCTACCTCTGTGTTTGGTAAGCTGGTTCCTTTAATTTACTTTAACTCCGATTCATATTCTCTACATCTTTTTTAAAAAGCTCAACTTTATCTTAGCCATAAGAGCTTGTAGAGGTCGATGCCTGTTAGCAATATGCTATTCCAATATGGCTGGGCAGTTAAATGGATCACTTGCAACTGCTACATCCTCCAGGGCCTTAAGCCTTTTGATACCTACATTTTCTGCCCCTTCAAGTTTAATAATTAGGGTTTACATATTTGTAGTTTTTTGGGGTCTCCTGTCAGCGCTTTCTGCGTCCAGCTTTACTGAACGTTGTCTTCAAGAGCACCGTCTTCTTGCTCCGTGCCCATATGCTGAAATGGCGCGCCTGGCTCACTCTCGTACCCCGAGTCCTTGCTTGTGTTCAGCTGCGTAGAGGCCCATGTAGCTCGTGGGCTTCTCTTTCTTGCTAAAGTCTGCCAGGGGTCTTTGTACCCGTTGAAGGGAGTTTGCAGTGGCCTATACGCCGCGAAAACAAACACCGTAGCCCCACCCACTTAGTTAATTACGTTCTAGTATTTCTCCCTCTGAGAATTCCTAAGCCCAATCGCTTTCCGGCTTGGGCTGCCTTCTTCTTTCAACCCGAGTCGGCCCCAAACCTGGTTTTCCTTCAGTCGTTCTTATATTTTTGCCTTCGCTTTCTAGCACTAGAGCAGTCTTTAGCCCAGAACCGTTTGCCTAGGCCATTGTTGCAGGTAACGCCCTCGCACTGTGTAGCATGAGACGTACTAGGACATTGATGGGATTTCTGCCCTTGGCCCTGACAAGCATTACAGCTGAGATCAAATCTGTCGTCCGATTGCTGCCCAGTAATATTCCTGTAACTAGAACTAGATCTTGGGTACTTATTGTTAAGCGGAGGATTAGTTTTTCGGGTGGCGGAAGCTGCTCACGGCCCATAAAGCATTTGGGAGCTGCTGGTCCAAGCCCAGCGAGGGCCGTCCTCAGCGGGGAATGTTGGCGGGCAGTTGATATCCAGTTCGCAGGTTCCAATGATTTTTATATAGTATAAAGAGCATATTTGAGTAGTAGTTTTGGGTTCATATGCCAAGAGGTTCCCCGTCAGCCTCGGCCTGCATTCAGATCATCCTGCCCCTCCGACGGTGTGGGGCTAAAAATTCATCCTGCTTTTCAAAAACCAAGACAGGTTGCCTAGGTCTATAGGTTGAATACCTTTAGGTAAAAATATGTAATTTCTTCGCAATTAGGTAGCTACATACTCCTATCTCAACCCCAGGACGCTTGCTGAGTTTACTGTGAACTCTATGAGATATAAGCTAAAGTATATTACAGCAGGATATCAGAGGATGTTATAACTGATGGCGGCTATTACAGGTTTTGTGGATTGAGCCCAGCTGAGAAGGAAATGATTGAGCCCAGCTGAGACGAGGTTACCACAATCTGTAGGATTCTTAGCAGAGACCTAGACTTAGCATGAATAAAGCCTTGCCTGAAAGATCTATAACACATCAGACGGAAGCGCATATGCACCAACATGGACAATTTCTGTAGCAGAACGCTACAGAACATATTTTGCTGAGTCTCACTTCTCTGTTGATAACCCTAGTTTGTAGACAAAAAACCCACCCCTCTGGCTTGAACCGATATCGAAAAGTGTACATAAAAAAGAAAAAATGCGACCTCTTTATTAGCAGACAGTTTTGTCTGGTACGAGTAAGGCTTTCGTTAAGCTTATACACAAGATCAAAGAAGGTGAAAGAATTCTCTAAAAGAATGAATTCTTGAATAAAAAATATATCTTTGTTTCAAAGAGCCAAAATGTGCGAATGACCCTATTACTTCCATGTTTGCAGAGACGAAAAACACAAATCAGCATCCAGTCGAGTGTATCACATATACTACGCAGTCTAGGGGTTCAGCGAAAGACGAACCCTTCTTCTTTCAAGGTCAGACAGCAACCATTAAAATTTTGAACGTTCTGTAATCACAGCGCAGTCGATTTCAACACAGAACAGCCCCAATTTAAAAGTCTTGGACAAGTATTATACGTGTTAAGTGCACACATTAACGCTCAATATAAATTATCAATGCAAGCCTTTAAACATCTGCCTGATACAGTAGAACAAGCTTTATGCGCGTTAGATAAGCATCTTGCTGTGTACTCATGTGCAAAATAGATCAGATACTTGTAGCGGAAAGCTACATTTAGCGACTAAATTCTCTTACATAATCGAGAATGTGGTGCCCATACCTGATTCGGAATTGATGCTGCTGTTTCGTGTAAGGGTAGTAATACAAGCTTGGAGATAAGTGAGGCCACTAGAATTAAACCACTGGACCCAGGCTAGAGATACAGCCAGAAACTCGCTGATGGCATGAAAGCTATTTGCGCAAAGATGGTGGGATGATGCCACCCCGAGTTAAAGGAACTAACCCTGCGCATCAACACAGCCTACTGCGGAGGAGGCTACTCGAATCAACTGGGAAATAGGGCAAGTTTGTCCAGGCTGAGGGAGAGAATGAGAGAAAAGCTAGGGCCATGGACCAAAGACCTAGAAAGCCCAAAAGGATAATGAAATTTGTTCGTGCCAACTCTCGCAAACCAGGCAACAGACTGCGTCGGGTTTATTCGCATGGTAGCATAATACTGCCTAGTGGATAAAAGCGCGAGAAGTCCTGCAGTGCAACCAGCCATAAAGAATCCACCTGGGTGTACTCTATAGGGCAATCCCTACACGGTGTGTTGCCTCTAAGTGCGGTCTATCGTAGTTTTGCTGTCGAGGCCACTAGAGCCTGCAGGAAGGCTAGCTCAGAAGCTCCCTGGTAAAGCCATGTGAAAGGGAACAGTCACCTCCTCTCCTCTGCAGCCGTAGGCGTTCTGAAATGATTTTATAAAATTACGGGCTTCGGGTTTGCATACGCCTAGACAAGAATGGTTTGTGCGGTTTAACCCTCTGGTAGCTAAATGCGCGAGGCACTGGTAACAAGCTCAATTCTGTTTCTAATGAAGAATTTTGGCCTGTCTATTTGCGCGCCTGATTTGGGTTTGACCTGAAAGAAACTGGTAATGCGGCTCTGACGCACAGGCGGAGAGTCGCCCGCCTGCTCTTCCTCCTCCACCTCCTCATACCTGCAGTAAGAGAAAACACAAGCAATTCCAACAACTTGCGCTTTGCGGCAGCAATAACAACACTGCAGTATGTGGTTATGACAAAGACCAATTAGCCAGTTTGCTGCATATCTCCAGCTCTTTATTCGCCTTTGCGATGTGCGTTTCGGCAACTTCCCTAACCGTCAACCCAGAATGCAAAAAGCAACCTTCCTACTTCCCCAGTGCCTCTCTATAGTAAAGGCTGTTAAATATATATATTATATATATATATTTTCACATTTCCACAAGGACTCAGAAGTGGAGTGCCTGACCATTCGGTTTCTGTTCCTTCTTTTTCGAACAACTCCTTGGCCGTCTGCCAGCTCCAACGGACGATCTCTGGGAAGCCGAAGACGGGGTCCATGAACTCCTTAAGAAAAGCTACGGTAACACGATCTGATAACATGAACGCCAACAGCTGGAGGAAACGCCATCCCCTCCAGCCTCTTACCGCCGGGATAGCCCGTTCCATAAAGCGTCTCTCCAATTCCCTTGTGTTGCTCCTCAGTAGCACCTGCTGCGGCGTCAGCATCCGCGTCCTTCTCTTTATTTATTCTCGTTTGCTGCCGCTGCCCTCGGGGCTTCTTTGTCGGCCGATGGGGCGCGGGCCAGAGACGCAGCGCTCGGTCTCTTGTCACTTTCGCAAGGATCGACGCGGCGCTGACTACTGGAAAGAGAGAGTCTGCTTTCTCTCTCACCTGTACAGACAGTGCAGCACTCAATTCTTGCCTCCAACACCTCACACAAATAAGGGTTTTGAGTGGACTGACAAGTGCTTTTCGTGCCTGTTGTGGTCGAAGTTTGCTTTGCATGTCGCAGGATAGAGGTTTAGCGACTAGGGCAAAGATACATAAAGTCGTAGCTGCGCAGCAAATGCTTCTTACAGTAATTTTTATGGAGGGAAAAATGCGCTGCAGTTTTTTCTCGTATTGATCTGCCTTCCCCACTGTATCCACATACACCTGCATCCCCATACAAGCACGTGTGCTTTAGTTCCGTTTAGGTTATTTATTTACTTGTTTATTTATCCCGCAATCTGAAACTAAAAACGTTCATAACTCCATGAATAATGCCATTTCTCTTTCCCTAAAGCCGAAATTCCAAACCTTAACCGCAAATCATTAAAAAAAAAAAAGTTACTTTTTATTTCAAATTAAATTTCGACATTTCGAAGAAGCAACTTGCGGGGTAGAGGGTTTGGCTGCACCTGGCTAACGCGGATGCCCTCTTTACAGACCGCCGCGATCAGATCGGCAGCAGCATCATGAGAAATCTCGTTGAGGCTTATCTTGCGCCTGAAACAGTCACGCAGATTCACAAATGCCAAAACCAAAAATTTATGTTCCTAACAAACACTCGTAAACGTGGTAGTCTAAACCACATATTTTTAAACGCTAGGTGTGGCGAGCAGCTGCTCACTTTCGCAGCATCTTGGCACTGATCTCTTGAGGGGAAATTTGATGGGTCCTCCACCTGTACATACACCTAAATGTGAAACGCAATTAATCATGCACAGAACCTAAAGGGGTCCCCGTACCGAGCCCATTTACGGGATCTCACGAGAGCCTCCACTTCAGAATAGGCCAGCCCGCAAGTAGGGTACTCACCGGCTGATAACAGCATAAAAAGCAGACAGTGAAATAAACACAAAATAACACTAAACTGACGAAGGAAGAAGCAGCTGGAGGGTCGAATGCACACCCGAAGAAATCCTTCTGTTGCTGAATCGTCTCGAAGATGGCCTCTCTCTGCTCCTCTGTCAATTTCTTCGAGTCTGTACACCGAACGAGACAACCAAGGCAGTGGAAAGCAAAGGTACAAAAACAAAAAGAAAAAGCAGCAGCAGCAACTGAACCGCCTTTCAACTACCAACATATTCCAGCAGCAGCTCTTGAAACAGAGGCAGCACTTGCCGCACCATCGACCTTCAGGGCCTTGAGTTTGTCTATGCCGCTAATGGGGCAGAAGAAACACGCGTACACCATGGCTCCTAACACACACCCACGGCCAGCCTCATCAATGCCTGAGGGAGGAAAAGGAACAAAAGACACTGGATATAAAACATGCTACTCATCAGCGTTTGGGTCTTGTACAAACACATGCATAACACGTGTATAGACCAACTATTCACATTACACACAAGGACGAACAGAGAGCTCGTTGGCTGGGAGGGGTTACCAAGCATGACATCTTCTTCTCCGCATGTGTTGAAGTGCGAGTCGTATATCGGCTCGAACATCTTCGTCCGGGTACAGGCGGCTCAGTTAGGAAGTATAGGTAAACTTAACCTTCACTAAAAGCTCAAAAACATGCACACAAAATTTAATTCTCTCTTCTTTGGCTTGCTGGTGGCGTGAGGGTATTTCTCTCTCTCTATGTTGGCCCCCCTAAGACTGGGGGGGGGGTGGGAAATGTGCGAAATGCTCAAAGCTGTAAAAAAAACCCTCAGTTATAACAACCCACAGGTGTGAAAACGACATGAAGACGGAGATGTTATAAAAACTATGTTTCTGTTATGTTTCAGGCCTCCTCTTTACCCAGGATCGTGTAAGCGGCAACACCAGCTGCACCGCACAGCGTTAATATACTTCTATCGCTTTACGAAAAAAGTAATTATATTTATTCGTTGAAGTAACATCGGCACAGAAGACACCCGAAGGCACTTGCAGCAACCCCACCCCTCATAAGGGCCCCATATGGGGGCCCTGGAAGCCTGCCATAAGTCGTTTCCTTCCATCCTCTGTCCATTTTCTATTTTAGCTGCAAATGTGTGTTTATTTTAATGTTTTACTTAATATTTTAAGTATTGTGTTGAACGGAGTAACAGCCACCTGCGCTGCTGCTGGCAAGGCGCAACACCTTCTATCAGCTGCGGACCTAAGAGGCGCAAATTTTGGTCGATTTTACGGTTTAATTCATTGAAAGAGTTAAACCATTATATTTTAAAAAGGCCAAAATTTTGATTTATGCGAGTATATGGCATTTGGTAGTTACAG
>JRZD01020377.1:0-12535 GCA_000826945.1 Eimeria nieschulzi
TTCGAAATACAGCATCCTCCATTGCGACATAGAAGCACATACAAAACACTAGATGCGTTTGCCCTTTCCGTTTGCCCTTCCGTCCGCAACAAGCAATGGCCTATTACTTTGTCTATACCACGAAAAGGCTAGGCAACGCAAATACGTGAGCGATGTCTTTGCGCACCTCAACAAACGGCAGGGAATGTCCCTAAATCTAATTGCTTGCTGAATACCCTTGCACCATCAAACCCACTACGTCGCACCCATAAACACAAAGGCAGGAAATGACCTATAAGACAAACAGATTTCCCACGTATACCTTTACCGCCCGAAACATCAAATGCACTTGGCCATCAATGGCTGTCATTGATGGAGCTCAGCACTACCGTCTGCCCTTCTGTGTCCAAACGCAACCTTATCATCGTCCTGCTACCGTCATCGGCTATTCTCATCCGACACAAACCCACTGCCTGAGCCTGAAGTGAATAGTCGTTACTTGCTGGAACCTACCTATAATACATCAAACAACCAGTCCAACGAACAAGATCGGGCTTTATGCATAGGTGTTAAATTGGCCAGTCAGGAAATGCAGAATATACGACAGATGCAAGCTCCTGGAAACGGATCACGATAAAAACCAAGTCTGATGGAATTCCACTCAAAATACAGCATCCTCCATTAGCACACAGAAGCACATACAAAACATTACTTCCGTCCGCCCTTGCCGTCCGCCATTCCGTCCGCGACAAGCAATGCCCAATTAATCTGACTATACCAAAAAGGATAAGCAAAGTAAAACCCTTAGCGATGTCTCTACGTATCTGAACAAACGGCGGAAAATTTCCCTAAATCTGATTGGTTGCTCAATACCCTTGCGTCACCGAACCCACTTCGTCGCATCCACAAACACAAGGACAGAAAATGGCTTACGAGACAAACGGCTGCTGCACGTACACCTTTGCGGCTGGGAATGTTTAACGTCCTTGGCCAACAATGCCTGCCACTGATGGAGCTCAGCACTACCATCTGCCCTTCTGCATCCAAGCGCTACCTTACTCTCGTCCTGCTACCCCCTTCGGCGAGTCTCATCCGACAGAAACTCACTGCCTGAGCCACAGTTCAACAGCAAAATTTTGCTGGAACCCACCCATAATACATTAAACTACCGGTACAACGAACGGGATCGGGCTTTATGCATGGGTTTTCAATTGGCTAGTCAGGAGATGCAGAATAGATAACAGATGCAAACACCTAGAAACGCAGTCCGATAAAACCAAGTCTGATGGAATCCCACTCGAAATACAGCATCCTTCATTATCACATAGATGCACATAAAAAACATTAGTGTACTTGCATCCGCCTTGCAGTCCGCCCTTTTGTCCGCGATAAGCAATGCCCTATTGCTCTGCCTATACTGAAAAGGGTAAGTAACGTGAAAACCCTAGCAATGTCAATATGCATCTCAACAAACGGCAGAAAAGTTCCCCAAATTCAATTGCTTTCTCAATACCCTTGCATCACCAAACCCACTTTGTCGCATACATAAACACAAGGACAGAAAATGGCACATAAAGCTAACAGATGCTCCACGTATATCTTTACCGCCAGGAACATCCAATGCGCTTGGTCAACGATGCCTGCCACTGATGGAGCTTAGCACTACCATCTGCCCTTCTGCGTCCAAGCGTGACCTTACTTTTGTCCTTCACCGTCTTCCGCTATTGCCATCCGACACAAACTCACTGCCTGAGCAGAAGTATAATAGTCGCAATTTGCTGGAACCCACCTATAATACGTTAAAACACCAGTTTAACAAACAAGATCGGGCTTTATGCATACGTGTTCACTTGGCAGTCAGGAGATGCAGAATAGAGGACAGACACAAGCTCCTAGAAACGGAATCCGGTAAAAACAAGTTTGACGGAATCCCATTCATACTACTGAGAGCATAGTCTATTACGACTCAGAAGCACATAAAAACCATTCCTCCACTTGCGTCCACCCTTGGCGTCCGCCCTTTCGCCCGCGACAAGCAATGTCCGATTGCCCTGCTTATAACAAAAAAGCTCAAAAACGCAAAAACGTGACCAATCTCTTTGCGCATCTCAACAAACGGCTAAAAATTCCCTCCAAATCCAACTGCTTGCTTAATCCCGTCAAGTCACCAAACTCCGTTCGTCGCATCCATAAACGCACCAATAGGAAGTGGCCTATGAGATAAACGGATGTTGCACATGTACCTTTGCGGTCAGGGCGGTCAGGAATATTCAATGCCATTGGCCAACAATTGCTGCCACTGATGGAGCACAGCACTCCCATCTGCCCTTTTGCATCCAAGCGTGACCTTATTTTCGTCTTGCTACCTTCTTCGGCGATTCTCATCCTACAGAAACCCACTGCCTGAACCTCAATGCAATAGGCGTAATTTTCTGGAACCCACCCATAATACATCAAACAACCGGTCTAACAAGATCGGGTTAATTGACCAGTCAGGAGATGCAGAATAGAGGACACATGCAAGCCCCTGGGAACGGAGTCCGATAAAACCAAGTCTTATGGAACCCCCCTCAAAATACAGCATCCTCCATTACCACACAGATGCATATACAAAACATTACTGTACTTGCATCCGCCCTTACCGTCCGCTCTTTCGTCCACGACAAGCAATGCCCAATTGCTCTGCCTATACCGAAAAGGCTAAGCAACGTAAATACCTTATCAGTGTCTCTGCGCATCTCAACAAACGGCAGGAAAGTTTCCTAAATCTAATTGCTTTCTCACTATGCTTCCGGCACAAAACGCACTTCGTCGCATCCATAAACACAAGGACAGAAAATGGCTTGTGAGGCAAACGGCTGCCTCCCTTTGCAACCAGGAACATTTAATGCCCTTGGCCAACAATGCCAGTTCCTGATGGAGCTCCGCACTACCATCTGCCCTTCTGCGTCCAAACGCGACCTTGCTTTCGTCCTGATACTGTCTCTGGCTGTCCTCATCCGAGATAGACCCACTGCCTGAGCCTCAGTGCAATATCCGTAATTTTCTAGAACCCACTCAAAAGACATTAAACCACCAGCCTAAAGAACAAGATTGGGCTTTGTAAATAAGTGTTTAGTTGACCAGTCAGGAGACGCAGAATATAGGATACATGCAAACTCCTGGAAACAAAGTCCAATAAAACCAAGTCTGATGGAATCTCACTCGAAATACAGCATCCTCCATTACCACACAGAAAAACATACAAAACATTACTGTACTTGCGTCCGCCCTCGCAATTCGCCCTTTCAGCCGCAACAAGCACGCCAGATTGCTCTGCCTGTACCAAAAAAGCTAAAGATCGTAAATACCTTAGCGATGTCTCTGCAAATCTCAACAAACGGCAGAAAATTAACCTAAATCTAATTGCTTGCTCAATACCCTTGCGGCACCAAACGCACTTCGTTGCACCCTTAAACACAAAGAACAAAGGGATTATAAGACAAATAGATGCTCCACGTATACCTTTGCCACCAGAAATGTCTCATGTACTTGGCCAACAATGCCTGCCACTGATGGAGCTCAGCACTACCATCTGCCCCTTTGTGTCCAACGCGATCTTTACCTTCCTCCTGCTACCGTCATCGGCTATTCTCAGCCGGCAAACACCCACTACCTGAGCCTCAGTTAAATAGTCGTAACTTGCTGGAACCCACTCATAATACAAGCAACCAGTCCAACGAACAAGATCGGGCTTTATGCATAGATGTTCAATTCGTCAGCCAGGGAATGCAGAATATAGGACACATACAAACATCTAGAAACGCAGTCCGATAAAACCAAGTCTAATGTAATCCCACTTGAAATACAGCATTCTCCATTAGCACACAGAAGCACATACAAAACATTACTCTACTTCCGTCTGCCCTTGCCGTCCGCCATTTCGTCCGCGACAAGCAATGCCCAACTAATCTCACTATAACGAAAAAGCTAAGCAAAGTAAAACCCTTAGCGATGTCCCTACGTATCTGAACAAACGGCAGAAAATTTCCCTAAATCTGATTGGTTGCTCAATACCCTTGTATCATTAAACCCATTCCGTCGCATGCATAAACACAAGGACAAGAAAAGGCCTACGAGACAAGCAGATGCCGCACGCACACCTTGGCCGCCAGGAATATTTAATGCCCTTGGCCAACAATGCCTGCCACTAATAAACCTCAGCACTACCATCTGCCCTTCTTCGTTCACGCGCAACCTTACATTCGTCCTGCTACCGTCTTCGGTTATTTCGTCCGGCAACAACGCACTGCATGAGCCTCACCCGAATAGTCGCAATTTGCTGGAACCGAGGTACAATACTTCAAAGGTCAGTCCAACGAACAAGATCGGGCATAAGCATATGCGTTCACTGGGATAGTCAGCAGATGAGAATAGAGGACAGAGGCAAGCTCCTGGATACGGAATCCGATAAAACAAGTCTGATGGAATCCCACTCGAAATACAGCATCCTCCATTACCACATAGATGCATATACAAAACATTACTGTGCTTGCGTCCGCCCTTGCCGTCCGCCCTTTCGTCCACGACAAGCAATGCCAGATTGCTCTGACTATACCGAAACGGCTAAGCAACGTAAATACCTTAGCCATGTCCCTAGGCATCTCAGCAAACGGCAAAGAATGTCCCTAAGTCTTATTGTTTGCCTAATATTCTTGAGTCAGCAAACGCACTTCGTCGCATCCGTAAACATACGGACAGAAAATGGCCTATGAAACAAACGGATGCTGCGCGTATACGTTTGCGGCCGGGAGTGTCTAATGCCCTTGGCCAACAATACCTGCCACTGATGGGCCTCAGCACTACCAACTTGCCTTCTGCTTCTAAGCGCGACCTTACTTCTGTCCTGCTCCCGCCATCGGCTATTCTCATCCAACAGAAACCCAATGCCTGAGCCTGAGTAGAACAGCAGCCATTTGCTGGAAACCACCTATAATATATCACAAAATCAGCGCAACGAACAAAATCAGGCTTTATCCATAGATGTTCAATTGGCCAGTTAAGATTTGCCCAATACCCTTGCGTCCGTCACCAAACCCACTTCGTCACATCCATAAACACAAGGACAGGAAATGGACGACAAGACAAACGGATGCTTCACGTATACCTGTGCGGCCAGGAATGTGTAATGCCCTTGGCCAACAATGCCTGCCACTGATGAACCTCAGAACTACCATCTGCACCTTTGCGTCCATGCGCTATTTTACTTTCGTCCTCCTACCATCTTCGGCTATTCTCATCCGACACTAACCCACTGCCTCAGCCTGAGTAGAACAGCCGTGGTTTGCTGGAAGCCACCTATAGTACATCAAACATCAACCCAATGAACAAGATCGCGCTTTATGCATATGTATTCAAGTGGCCAGTCAGAAGATGCAGAATACAGGACACATGCAAATATCCGGAAACAGAGTCCGATAAAACCAATTCTGATGAAATCCCACTCGAAATACAGCATCTTCCATAACCACACAGGAGCACATACAAAATATTACTGTACTTCCGTCCGCCCTTGCAATCAGCCCTTTCATCCGCGGCATACAATGCCAGATTGCTGTGACTATACGGAAAAGGCTAAGCAACGTAAAACCCTTAAATATGTCTCAACGCATCTCAACACACAGCAAAAAATTTCCCTAAATCTGATTGCTTGCTCAATACCCTTGCGTCGCCTAACCCACTTCACCGCATGCATAAACACAAGGACAAGATATGACCTATGGGGAAAACGAATGCTGCATGTATACCTTTGCCGCCAAAAATGTCTATTGCCCTTCCCCAACAATGCCTACCACTGATAGAGCTCAGCACTACCATCTGTCCTGCGTCCAAGCGCGACCTTACTTTCGTTCTGCTACCGTCTTCGGCTATTCTCATCCGACACAAACCCACTGCCTCAGCCTGAGTAGAATTATAGTAGTTTGCTGGAACCCATCTATATTACATCACAAAATCAGCCCAACGAACCAGACCGGGCTCTATGCATAGGTTCTCAGTAGGCCAGTTAGGAAATACAGAATAGAGGACAGATGCAACATCCTGGAAGCGGAGTCCGATAAAACAAAGTCTGATGGAATTCCACTCAAAATACAGCATCCTCCATTGCCACACAGGAGCACATACAAAACGTTAATCTACTTGCGTCCGCCCTTGCCATCCGCCATTTCGTCCGCGACTAGCAGTGTCAGACTGCTCTGCCTAGACCGAAAATCTAGGCAACGTAAAGCCATGAGCGATGTTTCTACGCGTCTCGACAAACGGCAGAACATTTCCCTAAATCTAACTGCTTGCTCAATATCCTTGCGTCACCAAGCCCACTTCGTCGCATCCATAACACAAGGACAAGAAACGGGGCTACGGGACAAAAGATTGCTGCATGTATACCTTTGCCGCCTGGAATATTTAATGCTCTTGGCCAACAATGCCTGCCACCATCTGTCCTTGTGCGTTCAAATGGAAGCTGGCCTTTGCGTGCTACCTCCTTCGGGTACTCATGCATTATAGACGCACCTCCTGAACCAAGCCAAAAATCACGTGCTACATAATAGCTCGTTCCACCAGCGTTGCCTGCTTCTGTGCTTGCTCATGTGAGTACCGTAGTCGTAATCTACTGGGACCCAGCTATACGTGTGGCTAACAACTAGGAGGCATCGAGTTACAACGGCTTAGTCTGCTGCATCAAACACACTGTCGCATGCTACTCCAAACATGCCTACTTTAAACGCGTCAACAAAATATTTTGAATGGGGATTTACATTGCTTTCAAACCTTTTCTATAATATCATGCACTCCCAGATACCAGCTCCCAACGCCCCCGTAGTAAGCTCGCCAGGTACATACTGGCTGTTTCAAACGATCTTCCTCAATCCGCGTGTTTCTTCCTTCTTCCTAAAAATAACCAAACCCCCAGATCTGCCGAACCACAGCGAAGAGCGGATCTGTCCAACCCGATCTACGAACCTACTCCCGAGGATACATTGTGCAAAACAGCTACATACTTGCTGTGTTAAGAACCATGGAACATCATGCAATAAATCCAAGTGTGTCAACGTCTTCTGTTCATTGCCCATGTAGATGCGTTGACACCCAAGCACTGCAATCCTCTCCCCTTCCCAAACATGCGCCATGCACTATGCAGTGCCGGATCATGATTTGTAGTTCACTCATAAGGCACAGCATAACAACACCGAACATGCTGCTTTCACCTACGCACCTAATTTGGCACTCTTCCAATATCTGAATCGCGTCCACGTCACAGCGTGGGCCGAAAACACTCTTTTACTCCATGTCAGCTCTTCCGCAGCGGGTAATGTGTTGGCCACACTCGTTTGCTTCAAAGCATGCGGTCATATAAATGTATAACGACTGTCTGCAGTCCGCAGACTCTTAGACCCTTTCCCCTTTTGCATGCCATTCGAGACTGTCCACGCACTATGTGAGCGCATGGCATATACTGTGAAACAAAGAACAGCTCAAAGCTCACAATACTACTCAGGATATCAAATATTCTGTCGAAGACAAAACAGCCAATTACCAGGAATCATTTTGAATTGAGTAGCATTTTCTTCGCGACCCAGGCTGCACACTTAATAGCTGCACCGAAGATAGAAGGCACCCCCTCTCGCAACTGCATATGCGCGCAAACACACGAATGCCACATCATTTCAGATACACACGCTATCGCCTCCACTTGCTATCCTCCGCAAGGAAAACTTCCCGCTGTTCGCTCACACGCAGCGTCGGCTACCGATTTTGCAGCGCCATATAAAACTTAATTAAGTTTACACAATCATACTCCACGTTAATGTACGCTGCACGGTCTTCTGTCCTACAACTCGCCCTTGCTTTCACGCACACATGCCGCATCACCTTATATCGATATCCTTCTATTAATCCAGTACCACCGAAGCAGTGAACTACTGTTTGCAGATCACCAAAGGCGATACCCATCCACCGAAACATGACACAAACTGCGCGCTCTGCCATGCTGACACACTACACTGCTCGTACATTTATTTCCTCACTGGTACGTTCCCAGCGAGCGGCATATGGCTGAAATACTCCATGCAAGGGCGCCCACCCCTTCGCCCAAGGCTGCAGCCGTCTTCACACAATAGTCGCCTTTTTCAGCAGGTAATGTTACCCGCAGCAACGCGCACTTGCTTCACCACCACAATTCAGGAACCCGGAAATGTCCAGTATCAGGAGACTTGATCGACGTGTCTTTCGAAAGTGCTCATGCAGTGTTCCCCTTTAATCCCTTCACGTAGTGCGCAGGAAGCACCAACACAATACATCCAATCGCCGCATCGTGGCAGTGTCATGCAGCACCAGCACGATCTCTACCTCGCCGCTGCTGCGTACTCCAATAAAAGTTGCCCCGATTCTTGTCACACTAGATTAAACACTACGTATTGCCTTTGTGTAAACTCAAGCCAGCATCAAAGCCCCCTCATAATAGCACACATAAGCTTTTCCCAGGACTACAACCCCATTGAGCACTCCATCACTCAAGCGCAGTTCCTACCACTGGCACGCTCTCTGTTTTCACGCCACCACGGGCCTGAAAGCGAACATTCACCCTATCTCAGACGTTTGCTAAAAAGTACCTGCGCCTCATGGAGCATACCAACAGTAATACTTTCGCATCCCCAAAAGATTCCCACACCATGAACGCGCCTGGATGGATGCGCATCACCCCAAAGAAAGCATAGGCCCGTAAACAACTAACCACGACCTGGCAAACCCACCTACCGTTGGCTTGCGTTAACCGCCGTATTTGAAAATGTACCACCCATTATACAGCTGATTCCACTCCAGAAGACAAACGACCATACAAGAAATCGCTTCCCTCTCGAATGTAAGAACACGCAGCGGGACCCTCCCCCATAAATGCTGGTAAAACCAAACCTAAATATGCACATAGGCACTCTTCTATCCTAGAATTGTCTCACACAAACAGACTCTGCACGAAGCCCATAATACCATCTGCGCATAGTCATTTTCCCCTCGTACAACATTGGCCCTGCCACAACCGCCCGTGCCTTGTGATATGAGCACTCACGTCGTCGTTACCTAGTGAAGAGCATATTTGCAAAAATATCCGGCCTTTTCCAGCTGCAGGCGCACCCGCTGAACCGCCTGTCAAGCAATACGTGACCAATAATGTTGCGGTCACGATAGCTAACAGCGCTACAAAAACAGGCAACGAGGGCTGATGTCTTCTTGACTTGCCTCTGCCGACTGATTCTTGGGGCTTTCCTTCTATAAAAAAGCTAGTCTCTAATTGTTCACGTTGAAAACCTAGTCCATCAGCTGGAACATCAGTGGAGTGGGAGGCCGACGACACTGAGGTGGATTGTAGTTCAGATTCAAAGCGCTGTCCACCAGGTGACGAATCAAGGAAGTGGGAGAACGATAACAGTGAGGCTGCTTCACCTGTGGCGTACATTCCATAAAATGTTGCTGCTAATGCCATGGAATATTTCCCCACCGCCCCATGTATTCTCAGCATTTTCAAGTCTTCAAGCGGATTTTCTATCAACTTGACTTTGTGGTAACCACCTCGGCTGTGAGCTACCGCTGCTGTGAGCCCGTTAGCATGAAATTGATAATTTTTATAAAACACGCTCGGAAAAGTGGCCACTGAGTTTCTATAAGTTCTGAAGTTTCATCCCATGACCATCACACTGATGGGGGCCTGATGGAAGGGCCCCAAAGTTCGTCTTTAGCACCACTCTGTATTCCACCAAACTTTCCGGATCCTTTCTTCTAATTGCTTGTAAAGCATGTGCCAGTTGGTTTGGCTTGCTGCAGGATGTATTATTTTGAGATGAGTATATGCTTACATAAGTATGTATGAGTATGTTTTCAGGTAGCGATGCTGACTGGCTGTAATGTGGTCATTCATAATCGATTCCGTACCAGCTTCGCACGCTTTTAGTCGACGGTTTAACGTATTTAAACTGTGCGCCTGATACGAGATATAAGCTCCTAGGTCTTTGTTTCGAATTTCAAAGTCATCCAATGGAGTGGTCTGCTACTGTAGCATGTTAATCAGTATGTTCGAAGTTGCATTATTTGGAGGTTTGCTATCGTTTATAATTGTCCTAATTAATGTTCTAAGTTATCTGTGAGTGGAAGGATTAAGCGTATATATGTGGGGAGGGGTAGCCGAGCTCCCCAGATTGTGTGTTGGGGTGCACGCATGCTTAAGGTGCAGGCCAACTGCACCTTGGCCGCGTCCCCTTGCCGCTTGGCTCTGCTCAAATTGACATGGGATCAGAGAAGCAAGTCGGAAAAGGACAGACTTCTTAGGGGGACTAACTATTCTTACGTTATTGTTTCGTGTTAGTTCTTATGGCCTTTAAACAGCAGCCTACGTACGAGTGTTCCACCTACTGTAGAATGTTAATAGGTTCGTTTGATGTTTCATTGTTTGGCTGCTTTAATCGCCTACACTTGTCCTAATTAAGGCCGTAGTTTATATATGAGTGGAATGGTTAAGGATATGCATGTGAGGAGGAGTAGCCCAGCTCCTCAGATTGTGTGTTGGGATGTATGAGTGCTCAAGGCGCAGGCCAGCTCCGTGTTTACAGCATCCACTTGCTCCTTGGCTGTGCTCAGGTCGGCATGACCTCAGAGAGGTAAGCCAGAGAAGGAAAGGTTTCATCGGGAAATTAATTATTCTCAAATTACTTTTTCGTGTTAGTACTTATGGCCTTTAAGCAGAAGCTTTAGTATAGACGTTACACAAGATAGCAGAGCATGGCTCTACTTCCGAGGCTCTCATCCCCACATTATAGGGGGGGTATGTAGTGAACCACACTCCAATCACGGCTCAAGCTGAATCGTAGTGATGCTAATTAGATGCTGGCTCGGTAAGCATAACTTTCTCTAACTTAATTAAGCGTATGACCCACTGAGTACGGCACAGGCGTGGGCTTCGTCTCAGCCTGAGCCGTGAGTGTAGTGGACTTCACTACACGCAGGGTCAGGTTGTCTCTGTTACAAAACCAGCCCTAGGTTTCGGGCATCGGGTTACCTGTGACCTCCCTAGTAGGTCCTACTTGTCATTATTATCTTACTTGCCACCAAGCTCAAAGGAAGAGACCGCTATTCGTTTAGGATCGGTAATCAACTGGGAAGGTCAATGCGATACAAAGCCCCCAAAGTGTCTCTTTAAGAATTTTACTTAATGACATCTCTGTAATAACGTCTCATAAAGACCAGTTTCTTTCATATTGATGCTAAGTAGGTGTTAGATTGGTTAGCATGACTCTGTTTAGCTTAACTTGAGCTTAAACCAAACAGAGCGCGGCACAGGATAGGGAAATTACGTTTATCTTTGTAAGGAGCTAGCACAGAGATTCTATTAAATAAAATTTATAGGAGACACTTTGGGGGCTTTGGGGATCGATGCTTAAGGATTGGGAGTTGAGGTGAAGGCCTTAAGATCAAGGCCCCAAGGCCTAAGCCCGGCCTCAAGGCCTTAAGGCCCACGGGAGCGGGATCGACGCCCTCTGGGAAAACTTGACCTCATGGAAATAGACAGAGCTTTCCAACTGGATTTTGGGTTATCCAGGTTCCGATCGCAGTTTACACTCAGCTTCGGTGTAATTATGATCCTTGAGGTTAGTTACTGGGGAAGTTATAACGGGATCGTCACCTTGAGCCCTAGGTGTGAGTGGCAAGAAGGGGTGCGGTGAGTATCCTTGATGGTGCGTGGATGCTTTTGACATTATTTTAGGGATAATTGCAAGGACTGATGAATTGTGTTGGAATCTATATGCTATAAGGGAAAACAGGGCGCCTTTGGGCAGTTAGGAGGACTCGAAGCTAGACGATGCCAAGACCATTGGTGGTACACAAGGAATTTGTGCACGTTTAGCATCTGCCCCATCGCGTGAAAGGTTGAGGGATGTGTCTTTTTATAATGAAACTAAGATAGAGGAGATAGGCAGGGAGTTGCCGTTGGGGGTTCGCGCTGTCTAGGTGGCTGGGCATCGACTTGAAGTCGCTCATCCTTACTCGGGACCCACACTGATCCCTAAGGGGCCAAGCTTAACTATATAGTTGATTATAGGAAGGTTTCTCACAGTGCGCCTTGGCCGCATCCTGTGGTGGTCGGCATGGCCTCAGACAGCCAAGCCTGAAGGGCAAGCCTCTTTGGAAGAAACTACCTGCGCTTAATTTATTTTTCACGTTAATAGTTATGGCCTTTAAGGAGAGGCAGAAGTACGATTGGTAAATAGGACTGCTACACAACGGGAACGACGAACGACAGCAAACGAACGCCAAGTTAGGAGAGACTGTCGAGCATCAAAACAATAAAATAGCTAGCTTGAAAACGCAACGCTGAGCATGTGGATTTAAAGCTGAAGACAAATTTGCCTAATTCCTAAAGAAGAACATGGTGCCTTGCACACAGTTTTAATGCATTACCGATTTCGCGTGAGGGGAACTCTTTCACAACCAAGCCATACCTGAAAACCTCCTCTTTGCATGCAAAAAGTAA